>JAYXIM010048969.1:0-10493 GCA_037575425.1 Anastrepha fraterculus
TAACAGGCATCAAAGTCTTATTATTCCTAAATATGCTTACTTGTCCTTACCTTACTTCACTTTCCTAAGGCTCTGGAATTTTATTCCAGAATCTGTAAAGGCTACTATAATAGGGGTAACTATAAAAAGGTAACCCACAATTATTTTAATTCTGTATGTTGCATGTGATTCCGATCTTGTTTTCTTCGTAGTACACTGGTTGTACTCAGTAGTGGTAAGTCTGATTATGAAGGGTGGTTAAGTTTTAAGGGCCGATGTTGAATGAGAACCACACCGCATTTGGGCGAATGATAATCCAAGAGTGATTGATGAAAAACCAATGCACCCACAAAGAGTTACTGTTTGTTGCGGTTTATGGGCCGGCGGCATCATTGGGCGGTATTTTTTCCGAAATGAGGCCGGTCAGGCAGTTACTGCGGATAGTGTTCGCTATAGTGAGATGATAACGAACTTTTTATGGCCCGAATTGGAAGATGTGGATGTGGACAATATGTGGTTTTAACAGAACGGTGTCACTTGTCACACAGTGAAACGAAACAATGGCTCTTTTGCGCGAAAAATTTGATGGCCGAATAATCTCACGTCGCGGCTATGTCAATAGGCCGCCAAGATCATGTGATTTGACACCGTTGGACTTCTTTCCTTGGAGCTATTTGAAATAAAAGGTGTACATTGATAAGCTAGTAACAATTCAAAAGCTAAAGGATGAGATAATTCGGCACATTAACGGCATAGAACCTCAATTATGCCTCAGCGTCATTGAAAATTTGGACCATCGGATGGAGGTGTGCCGCCGAGGTCCCGGCGGCCATTTAGCCGATATTTTGTTTCGTACGAAATTGAGCCATACCGGTAGTATCATAGTAAAGAGAAATGATAATAATTTAAAAAAAAAATTGTATTTTATTCAAAATCAACACAGCCCTTAAAACTTAACCACCCTTTACTATACGGAATATTAGTATGGTGGCTGGCACTTGACAAAAATATTATTTTGAACAGATTGGCTCGTATTCAAACAGCAGCAAGCTTATGATATACTTATGTATACTACCAATTGACTTATATGGTAGCAACTAGTTGCCATGTTAGCATTGAGGTTCAGGAAACTTGCCCTACTAAAAAATTCAACAAATGTCATTTGACTTATCAGAAAAATGTTCCACTACTACAAATTCCAGCTACTACAAATTTTTGTAGCAGAATAGGGCTTCATTCAAACTCTTTATCACAAAATTCCCTTTAAAAGAGGACTGGGACAGTGGTACGCTAAGCATCAGGGCATCCTTTCTCTTGCCTTGTAAATAAATAATATATGTAACATCAAAGAGCTGGAGCTATTTACACCTATACCAGTGACCGCATATTCACTATGGAGAATAAAAAATATATTGGGCGTTCGTTAAGGCAAAGAAAATTAAAAAAAAACAACACAATTTCTGCGCCACTTCAAACTTGCACTTTATTATCCCAAAATTGAATGGGCTATAAAACTGCGCACTTGTAATTCTTATCAAAAAGCTTGTAATTTTGCTGAGATTTATGGATCTTTCTTAAATCTGCAGAATGTTTGAAACTTTCAGTCATGTATATGGTTTTGTAGGAGAACGAAATATATTTTCATGAATTTTTTTATTTTTATTAAATAACAAACAAATAAATTTGCAAAACTTGTCAATAGTCCCTAGTGATAAAGTTATTTATCATTACTCTTGTTTGATAACCGTCCTGTTAAAATTTGAGCTTCTACCCGAGCTTAGACCATTCTTAAGTTAATTTTGTTCCAAACTGAAATTTGCAGTTTTATCGTCAAACACTTTCGTATTTTTGGTGCATTTTCAATAATGCAATAATATTCCATAATTTAAACAGTTAAAGCTGAATGCATACACATGCATACACTTAAATGTTCACATTATTTTTTTCACTTTTTTCTGTCACATTATGTTGCTGCGGCATTTAATCCTTTTTGTATTGTGGGCGCATGCCGCCTGTTGTCAACACGTTGGCATAAGCTTTTTTAATCGTAATAAGCTGAATAATTAAAGGATTCAATTAATGAAATGAATGACAAAGTTGTGAAAGCCAAGAGAGGGCGAGAGAGATTGAGAGAATGAGGTGTGCAAGTGTTGGAGTGAAAACGGTTGAAATCTGTGCGGTGCTTAACAACGCGGTTGCCGTTGGCGTTGATTATGGCAAAGATAATGACAGAGTTATTATTGCAGCTGCAAAAATTTTCGTGACGAGCGGATTACGGCAGAACAATTAAAAGATACCACAGCAAGTAAGAGATGTATATGTATGTATGAGTATTACAAAAATAGTATATTCACACCTACTTATAGAAGTGCCTACGCATTCACTTCTATGGTCTTAAGGGAATATAAGCATATGAAAAAGTTAGCGTCATAAGTGCATGAAAAGCGCACATAAATTTGCAAAAATCAAATCAGTTGATACATTTTCTTTGTACAATCATTCGCATTTCACTTTCAAATATTTACTATTTAAAATATTATGTGATGTGTGATGAAAAGTTCTAATCATTTTCTGCTAGATGCCATATCTCTGTGCTCTAAAAGCCACATTACGTTAAAAAAAAAGTTATTTAACAGATTTAGGTTTTGAGAACGGGGATAAAAACAGAGGAACTTTGATACATCCTTCTATACTATTACGATCAATGGAACAAGTGGAAGCAAGTGACCAAGAAAAATTATTTGGTTTATGAACCCAGGTCAAGGCTGGATGGCGGCGTCGAGGCAGGTTTCTACTCTGAATTCCTGAATAGCATTCAAATCAATGCACCTTCGTTGCAAAACTAGCGGATTCAAGTCAGAACGCAGACTGAGCCAAGATAGTTATTGTGAAGGCTAATCAGGCTGCTTTAACTTCCAAACTTATAACGCAGTGTACAGAGGAACTCAGCTCGCACATTTATTGATTCGATATCACTCTAGTGTGGGTTTCAGACCACATAAACATCGAGTAACGAGGTAACAAGACGACAGATGAGTTTGCTAGGCTAGGTTCTGGAGTTTCAACTGGATTCTCCACATTTCAGCTTTGCAGCAAGATGTTGGAAGGGACTACCAACCTTTTGCTTTATCCAGGAAGACATGGCTAGACAATAACATATCAAAATTAAAACAACTGCCTTGGTAAGAAAGATCTAACATCTCAAGACTAACCACGGTACTCACAGGGCACTGGAGGGTAGGAACACACGCAGCAAGGTTAAATATACCAACAATATAAGCCTCAGTTATAGGAAAGTCAGAGGGATACACCTCACGATGACTATCTTTGCAGTTATCCAAGTTTCTGAAGATCAGAATTATGAGATGTTTGCAAGTATTTCTCATCACAATTGATGAAATTTCAGGCTTGAAATAGCATTTTTGGGAACTGAACTACTAAAACTACAGTGGAGTATGGTACTAAATCGGCGCTAAACGCTAATTAAGTGTCTCCCAATTCAGGAAAAACTCAAACAAAAACAACATGGATGCAATACAATATCGAATGCAAGATCAAGACCGCGATTTCAAAGATAGTGCTCTGGTGATGGACGTCAAAGCTGAGCCACACTCTGACAGTACAGTCTATTTCGATACATTTTTGTATATTTATTTGTTCTCTTCAACCTCTCCATTTTCGAATAACTTAACACATTTGACATGTTAAATATTTCTTCCTTTATGTTATATTGCAATTAGTATCAAGCACTGAAATATAAGCAGTGGTTGATCTATTAGATCAAACAACCAAATCCATACATAAAACAGCTCAATCGTCGAAAATGCTGCAAAAAGGCATAAGAATTGTGGAGTCCGACTGGCAAGCGAGCACTTATTCTACAAGTATAGTTCAGGAACTGATCGCCATTCACTTGGAAGTGGCCAGGACGATTCTTCTGCATATGGTTCAAACAGCTCACAACGTCCGGGACTAGCCCACGTATCCTCTGGGTAGCTTCCGAACACCCGTTCGGCAGTGAGCTAACGTGAGAAGGCGAAGCATTCCAGGATAGCTGGTTGTGCGCTGGATTTGGGACCCGCCACTAAAGTTGGTATCCCCACAAAACTAATAGGGCTATGCAAGATGAGGTTGCTCAACACCAGCAGCGCCGTCAGAATTGGGAAGGACCTCTCCGAGCCGTTTGATACCAAACGAGGTTTCAGACAAAGTGACTCGCTGTCGTGTGACTTCTTTAACCTGATGTTGGAGAGCATCCTACGAGCCGCAGAACTTAATCGCTCAGGCACAATATGTTATAAGAGCGTACAATTGTTGGCGTATGCCGATGATATCGATGGAACGATGAGCTGTATGAGCTTTACGACGACATAGACAAAGCGCAACGAATAAAGATCCAGCGGCTACGTTGGCTGGGTTATGTCGTCCGAATGGATACAAACGCTTCGGCTTTGAAAGTATTCGATGCGGTATCAGCTGGTGGTAGTAGAGGAAGAGGAAGGCCGCCTCTGCGTTGGAAAGATCAGGTGGAGAAGGGCTTGGCTTCACTTGGTGTGTCCAATTGGCGTCGGTTAGCACGAGACAGAGACGAGTGGCGCGCTTTGTTAAACTCGGCCAGTTATCGCGCTAATTAAGAAGAAGAAGAAGAATATATTTGTGCCGGCCACCGTAGCCTAATGGTTGCTGCGTGACTACCATTCAGAATTCAGAGAGAACGTGGGTTCGAATCTCGTTAAAAGACCAAAATGAAGAAAAAGTTTTTTCTAACAGCGGTCGCCGCTCGGCTGGCAATGGCAAACCTCCGAGTGTATTTCTGTCATGAAAAAACTTCTCATAGAAAAAAATCCCGTTCGAAGTCGGCTTGAAACTGTAGGTCGATTTATGGAACAACATCATGACGCACGCTACAAATAGGAGGAGAGGCTCGCTCAAACACCCAAAAAGGATGTACGCGCCAGTTATAGATGTAGATATATATAGAATACATTTGTGATTAAAGTAATAATTAAAATTTTAAATTTTAATAATTTAATTTGTTTAATTTTTTTGTTTTGTCAAATAAAAATGCGCAGAACCTTGATCCAGTTTTTACAATCTGTCAATAACCTTTAAAAGCAATGACTTTAACCACTGCAAATATAGCCATTTAGCAAGCTTAGGCTTCAAATAATGCTCATGATTTTTTAAAGCTCTTCACTCTCCACATTTAGTACCGAAACATCATTTCCGTTTCATTAGCGTGCGGGTCATTTATGTTTGAATTATTGAATTCTCAACGGTATGGCATTAGAAGTAGCAGCAACTAGCTTTGAGACGTTTGCAAGCAGCTGAGTACCTACTAATGCGCATTCACGTGTGGTCATAGCCGGAAGTGACCGCAAGGATACTAGAATGTTCAGGCAACTGTATCCTGTGAGCTTTCGTAGAGCTCTATTTGCAAACCACAGCCTAATGCGCACTACTACCGCTAAGGTACATACAAGTGTATGTATGTATAAGAACATACACATACATACTCGTACGTGTCAGTGTGCACGACAAGGCCAGGTGTTTCATATGTGTGCATGACGTTAATGAGTTTTCGCTAGGGCTCACAACAACGGCAACTAATAAGAGCAACTAATAACGACTATATGTAGCTGTAGCAGTACCAAAATTGCCGGCAAACATGCCACAAATGCAAATGTGCGGCCGCATAATCCTTTCACACACACAGATACACACACACACACACATAACCATACAGAAAATATATTACATTTGTTTTTGTGCACCTGCAACCGAACGTATTAATTTAACTGAATGTAGCAGAATCGCCAGGATACATTGAATGAATGAGCTAGTCAATATTCTACACTAAGGTGTCTCGCATTAATTGCGAGTAGTGGCGACCAGTGGAGTGTTGGAGACAAAGGAGTTTGTGGGCGTCATGAAAATGGAATATTTAATTAAAACATTTTGCCAACAGCCTGACAGGTGCTATTCAGTGCGACGGCGGTTTTCACAACCAGCAGATATACACCACCAAATTTCTTATATGTTTAATGTAAGTGTAGCTATGCTTGTGTGTTTGGTGGCGCTGGTAAGTATACTATACCATGGGTTTTGTTGAAACGGAGCATATTTGGCAAAGCTGTGGTGTCCACTTCAAATTTAATGATATTCTAAATAATGCAGACAAGAAAATCTGCAGTTGGAGCATTGAATAGACAAATCTGCTATCTATTTAAATGCACAAAGACATGCAAAAAAGAACTCATACACATATTCAAATACTTCAGAGTGAGATAATAAAGTAAAACTCATCTCAAATAATAGTGAAAGTTCAAAAACACATTAAAATTTTGTATGTATGCATGCAACTATGATTTTGTTCCATAAGTTTGATGCGATAATTTCGTTTCTACTAGTGTCAGAGGCTCAAAGAGGTACATAAGTGAAAGTAAGGCATTGACTAAAATTAGACTCCCAGTCTATAGAAGCTTCGTTGTATGTAGACGAGACATTGACATCAAGTAGATGATCAAGAATGAAATTGCAGCTTTTTGTCAAGAATGCTAGCAACAAAGTGATGAAATGCGTATACGTTTTACAATAAATATAAAATTGGAATTTTATTTCTTAGACCATATTTTAGCAAATTTTGCAATAAATGAGTATTCTGTCGGTACATTTAGAACCAATAATAAAAAATTAAGTATTCAGGTACGCATTCATAGCGTAGTTAGGTAAAACTTAGTCTGCGAAAAAAAGGCAATATAGTATGTTTCAAGCGCCAAAAAAAGTTTTAATCAATGCGATTTTTGGGTCATTTCAATACTAAAATTCAATAGGCAAGAATGATGTAAAATCGAAATGTTTCTGAAAATTCTATTTAAAATGAGTGAGATATGGGAAATTTGAAAATTTACAGGGTGGGCCATATAGCGTTTGCTTTTTGAACCACCTATTTTTTTGAGAATGGTAACACAAATGACATGTCAAATGTGTTCATAAATTACTTAAATGTTCGACATTTACAAAATGGGACGCTATATGCTTGAACAAAATTGGGAAATATTGAAAACCTATTTCCAAAGTGGTGAGTCTTCTTCTTCTTTTCTGATTTTCACATCGGTGGCTACGTCAATAAGCAAAATTGTCAGATTTGGGGCTCAGAAAATCCACACGTTACTGTGGAGAAGCAAATGCATCCACAACGAGCCACTGTTTGGTGCGGTTTTTGGTCTGGCGGCATTATCGGGCCATTTGTTTTTTTTAAATGAGCGAGGAGCCGCGGTTACAGTAGATAAATGGCGAGCGTTACCGTGACATGCTCAACGAGTTGTTTCCAAAAATTGAAGAGAATGACATGGACGACATTTGGTTTCAACAGGACGGTGCAACTTGTCACACTACCAAAGTTACACTCGAACTTTTGGCTACCGTTTTTGAAAACCGAATAATCAGCCGAAATTCCGATATCAATTGGCCGCCTCGGAGCTGTGATTTAAGCCCGTTGGACTATTTTTTGTGGGGAGCCGTTAAGGACAAATGCTATGCGAACCATCCAGAGACGATTGATGCTTTAAAACACGAAATCGAAGTTGCCATTCATGAAATTGGAGACCAAACAATCGAAAATGTGCTTAAAAATTGTGTTGATCGAATGGCCTACTGTAAAGCCAGTCGTGGCAGTCATTTGAACGATATTATTTTTCATTCATAAATAACAATGTTCAATCCTCAAAATAAAAAAAAAAAGTTTGAAAAAATATTGATTAGTTTTTTTTTATATCCGATTCAAAAAGCAAATTTTACATGGCCCACCCTATATTTTTTTTTTTAATATACTCAAAGTTTGAGACTTCGATTTATATGGTTTTTGTAGGAGAATGAACTATGTTTGCATTAAAAAAATTATTAAAATTGAATCAGAAAAAATAAATTCTCATTGAGTTACAGTAATCAAACTCAAAAGCATATTTTAAGGCTACTAGGTATTTTAAAAGTATTTTAGGAGGAAATATTCAGAATTTAATGGTATATTTTAAGCGCTTAAATAAGTTTTTAAGCTAATATTTTGGGTTGCCCAGTTAATAAGATATCGAGTTTAATAGTTTATAATTGGAAATTAGTTTAATAAGTTATGTCATCTCATACAGGGTGGCTGATGAAAGCCGCTACCAAAAAAAAATTGAACAACTTTTTTTCTTTTTAAGTTATCTGTTCCATTTTTGTTTTAATTTGCAGATTGATCTTTAAAATTTATTAAAATGGGTAACTGGGACACGCAAACAAGAATTTGGATAGTCCGCCGTTATCACGCACTGGAGTCCGTAGTTTTGGTACAGAGAGAGTACAGGCGGATGTTTGGCGGCGATCCCCCGAGCAGAAGGACCATAATGAGACTGGTGAATAATTTTGCTGAGCAAGGAACAGTCGCAAGAAGGCCTTATCATCGAAACACACCAGTTCGGACGGAGGAAACGATCGCTGCTGTAGCTGCAGCTATACAAAGCAATCCAAGGGTTTCAACAAGAAGCTTATCTGCGCAACTTGGTGTCAGCCGACAGTCTTTGCAAACAATAATGCACAAAGATTTAGACTTATTTCCCTACAAAATTCAAATGGTTAACAAACTGAATGCAGCAGACTTGCCGATTCGCTTGGAATTTTGCCAGAAGATCCTGCAAATGGTGGAAGAAGACCAAAACATGTTAAACTGCCTTTTCATGTCTGATGAGGCCCATTTCGATTTAAACGGCAATGTGAACAAACAAAATTGTCAAATATGGAGTACTTCTAACCCAAAGATACTCCACGAGACGGAATTGCATCCTCTTCGCGTGACAGTGTGGTGTGCGGTTTCATCACGCTGTATTGTCGGGCCTTATTTTTTTCAAGAAAATGGTCACACCGTTACGGTTACTGGAGACCGTTATTTGAAAATGCTGAAAGAATTTTTCTATCCAGAACTACGCCGAAAGAGAATTCCTTTCAACTCTGTGTGGTTTCAACAAGATGGGGCAACGTCTCACATAGCCCAGACTGTTATGACAGAGTTGCGAAGAAAATTTCCCAATAAACTGATTTCAAGAAACTCCGAATTTCGTTGGCCCCCCAGGTCGCCTGACCTTACTGCACCTGACTTTTTCTTGTGGGGTTTATGTAAACAAGAAGCTTATAAAACAAAGCCAACAAATTTGGATGAACTAAAACAATCCATTCGGGCAACAATTGCGGCTATTCCTGTCGCAACTCTCAAAGCAGCAATGAACAACTTTTTACTAAGATGCCGCACTTGTGTCAACGAGCATGGGGGGCATTTAAATTCAATTATTTTTAAAACTAGTTAAGCTACATTTAATAAAATTTAATGACCTTCAACTTGAAAAAAAAAAAATGAATTCCATACACTATTTGAGTTTCTTAATGTAGCAAAATTCATCAGCCACCCTGTATTTCACTACCTCGTCAATCACTTTATTATATCCACGTTTTGTTTTACGCCGTCTTTAAATGGCAGACAGTTTTTTTATGAGAAGCTTTTGGTCTGCCGAGGAGCGCCCGCCATTAGAAAAAACTTGTTCTACCATTTGGTGTTTTATACACGGAGATTCGAACCTATGCACTTCCGAATGGTAGCGGCACCGGAAGGAATAGTGACCACCATAGTCTGTAGAATAATTCATTATAAATGTAATATATGGTATCGAGCGACAGTAAAAGTTATTTATTCAAAATTTCATATGCCTTTTCATTTGAACGGATTTCATCAACTAATTTTTTTTATAGAACTTTAAAGGGACTCAATTTTCCAAAAAACTGATTTTAAATACTTACACGCGCTTCGTGAAATTAATATGGATATCAAATGAAAGAGAATATATTCATCTATTAAAAAAAATGTGTATGTACTTTCATCAGAAGAAATATAGTACAATAATGTGTTTGCAAAAAATTTTCTTAAATATTCTTGAAAACAAAATTAAATTCTTTGAAATCAAAAATAAAATATGTATAAATATAGTAATATATATACCCCAACATCAATATATTTGCTGTTTGCTGCTTTATAAAAACGTAAAAACATAGTTGAACTTTCATTCTTTGAAATAAAGTATACACAATGCACCATACCTGCGTTTCCATAAGGAAATAAACTAAGTGATATGTGCTTTGTGTATACATATCATACATTACATACTATAATATTGTTTATTTAACTTAACATACATATATATATTGCATGTAAATTTCAAAAATCTAGGATGAACTAAAATAAAAATTCTTAAGGGCTGTTGCTATGGCCTCATCACATATCATTAGCGTATCAGCTTCTCAGTAAGCATAGGAACATATAATAAAATTATATTTAACATATAATATTTGGAATGTTCATAAAATGCGCTTTGTCATATTAAACTGGGTAAAGGCAATTCAGATATAGCAACAAAATCCACTGAGCTCAAACATCTTGGGCTCAGAGAAATGATTGGCGTAACCGCTAAGAATCTTCAGTACCACTGTAT
>JAYXIM010048970.1:0-65182 GCA_037575425.1 Anastrepha fraterculus
CGAAATGAAATCGACCCATTTCTGAAGCGAATGATAACAGGAGACGAAAAGTGGATCAAATACGACAATAATGTGCGAAAAAGATCATGGTGCAAGGGTGGTGAAGCTCAACAAATGGTCGCAAAGCCAGGATTGACGCTTCGAAAGGTTATGCTGTGTGTTTGGTGGGATGGGAAAGGAATCATCCACTATGAGCTGCTCCAGCCAGCTCGAACGATTGATTCTACACTTTACTGTCACAACTGATGAGATTGAAGCAAGCAATCGAAAAAAAAACGGTCAGAACTGATCAGCAGAATGGGCGTCGTCTTCCATCGGGACAACGCTAGGCCACACACATCTTTGATGACTCGGCATAAACTGGGAGAGCTTGGCTGGGAAGTTTTGATGCATCCACCATATAGCCCTGACCTTGCACCATCGGACCACCATTCGTTTCGGTCAATGCAGAACTCCCTTAATGGAGTAAAGTTGGCTTCAAGAGAAGTCTGTGAAAATTACTTGTCGCAGTTTTTCGCCGAGAAACCACAAAAGTTTCACACTGATGGAATAATGACTCTAGAAGAAAAATGGCAAAAGGTGGTCGACCAAAATGGTACATATTTGGTTTAATAAAGTTCATTATAAATATAAAAAAAATTAGTTGAAGTTTGATTAGAAATACGAAAATACTTTTTCGACTACCCAATATAAACCTTTTTCGTTGAAAATAATGCTTTTTCGATCAATATTTCAAGATCTGCCTCTAATATTTCTGCGCTAAATATGGCTACTCTTTCTCAACTCGGTGTTTATACAATATCTCAGAGTCAGTTTTTCTTTACTGATACCTACCTCACTTAATTAAAAAAAAAACATATCTTACTAATATTGTGATAATACAGAATTCAATATATTCGCTTGTTTCCCGGATACTAATTGTCTATTTTGCAACTGCGCAATCAAATTTTTACATTGAGCCAAATACTTTCTGGTTCTTCCTGCACGAATTTGTTCGCCTCCTACTGTATTCGACTTCTAATCGCAAGCTCGTACTTTCCACTTAGCCTCCTACAGCGAGGCAAGCAGCTTTTTTATTGCAGTTGTTATGGCCAAGGTTGTTGTGGTTATCTTTACGATGTTGTTGTTGCTACATTTTTCCTTGCTTCTGACTTGTTTGGCTCTTTTCTTATGTCCACACATCATTAAGACTGATGAAAATTGCCGTGGTATGTTCGGTGAACACACCTTGGCGATGATCGCATGTTAGGCAGATGTTAAGCATGAGTGTATTTGATACGAGTGTGTGTGTTGTGTTGTTGGTTTTCTTTTCTATGAAGGCAGTTTTATTGCAAGGTGTAGGTAGGAATTTATGGAATATTCACATAGAAATATGCTTAGGTGTTCAGAAATGAAGAGAAATAGGAGTGTGTAGGTTGACGGAAGTTTGCTGATCTCTAAGGAATAGAAGTAGAATTAATTTCAGCATATAAACATATAAGTGAAGGTAAGAATAACTGTAATAACACTGTTGAATTTTGTTTCTAATTCGTAAGAAAAAAGATTAGGGGATTTTATTAAGGATATTAATATTTTTTTTAGAATTAAGAATAATCCAACACTAATCAGTGCTATTTGGCATTTATCAGACATTATTTTTTTCCTTCCTGATTGCATTTAATGGTGCGTTTAACTAAAGGATATTAATAAAAAAAACATCAGGCAAATAACTAAAAATAAACTTAAATAATGAAGTAATTAATTTAAATTTGACAACCATGAAAAGAAATATTTTAGGTTTTTTCTTATGTAACAACTAATAGTTCTAATTACTATTATTATTTTTAATAATTGTATTGCATGTTTTATTTAGTTCTCAATTTCTAATTTTTTTTTTAAATTTTCATTTAAAAAAAGTAATTTCTCCGTTTTTCGAAGTTAATTGCCTATATCGAGATATGAGCCTTCGATATTCCAAATTGGGCCTTTGTAAAAAAAATTATTTTTAATTATTGTTTACCCATAAACACTTAGAAAAGTAAAAATATGGGCATGATCCGCCTTTTTGTCTTCTTTTATAAACTTTTTTGTACAGATCTGGAAAATATTAAAAAAAATATAATACTTATATATAATATAATATATGGCGGCCGCCGTAGCCGAATGGATTGGTGCGTGACTATCATTCGGAATTCAGAGAGAACGTAGGTTCGAATTTCGGTGAAAACACCAAAATTAAGAAAAACATTTCTCTAATAGCTGTCGCTCGGCAGGTAATGGCAAACCTCCGAGTGTATTTCTGCCATGAAAAAGCTCCACATAACAATATTTTCCGTTCTGAGTCGGCTTGAAACTGTTCGTCCCTCCATTTATGAAACAAAACCGACGCCACAAATAAGAGGAAGAGCTCCGCCAAACACCCAGAAAGGGTATACGCGCCAATTATATATATATGTATATATACATAATATGTGTGTATAAATAATTTTTTTGTAGCACCTGCAATATAGGTTTGCAGTTAAATGTTACATACCGTTTAAAGAAGAGGTAAAGGCAGACCACGCGCATATTTTTACATTTTTAATTATTTACCTACAATAATAAAAAATATTTAAAAAATCCAATGTAAAAAACTTCGAAGGCCCATATCGGGATTTCGGAGGCTAACTTCGAAAAGTTAAGAAATCATATTTTACTTTAGACTCTTTTGTTTTTTTTTTTTTGTCGGGACAACTAGCAAGTGCAGCACTCAGACATTAATTGAGTTCATTGTACTACACTTGGATTCCCTTTTAATTTTCTTTAAATCTATCCGATCTCCGAAGAAATATGAGTAGATCTTGTGGTGCCAAGGAGCCAAGGTGGTCGCTTCTTAACACATCAGTGCCAAAGACCTCAAACCTAATTCGAGCGAAGTCGGGGCAGACGCACAGGAAGTGGTCCGCCGTCTCATCCTCCTCTTCACAAGCTGAGCAGAGTACACTGTCTGAGATGCCCACCCTTTCTATGTGCTTCACCCACAGAAAGTGGCCCGTCATCAGTCCAACCAGCTGACTGCACTCCCTTCTGCTTAATGACAGGAGGGTTTGCGGCAGTCGATCGGGCATGACAGGTAACATCAGTTTAGGCCATCTGCAGTCTCTCTCAGCCTGCCGAGCTCGCTTATGGGTTGTAGTAATTCATTTGCTAACCATGGCTTTGATGGCCGCAGAAGGGAGTGGCAAAACGGGCTCTGGGCCAAAGAAGTTGGCCTCAGAGCCTATCTTAGCTAAGGAGTTAGAGGTCTCAATTCTCACGATACCCATGTGTTCCATTAGCATCAGGCTATTATGTCTACCGACATAGTTCAGCCGAGATTTACAGGACTCGACTACCCCTGATGTGGTGGAGGGGCTGTCTAAGGCCATCAACGCAGCTTGGCTGTCGCTGCAGATACATATAGATCTGCCTCTCCATCGCTTTTCCACAACAAAGTTCATCGCTTCTTAAACAGCATACACATCCGCTTGAAACACAGATGCATGCAATCCAAGAGCAAAGTGCAGTTTTGTCCTGCTGGATTCCACGTAGACCCAAAAGCCGGAGCCATGCTCGGGCCTGGATCCATCCGTGAAAATACGAAAACAGTGTTTGCCGGGCTCATTTTCAGAGTTTGACCACAACTGAGTCTCTGGCAGCACTACACTGTATCTCTTTTCAAGTACGACTCTTGATGTCTGTCGTGCTTTGGATGTCTTTGTTTCAACGTGTGACTTCCAAAGAAGTTTACTATCGAGGACTACTCCAAGATATTTGATTTCTTAGGATAGCTTAGGCAGAACGAGTCCATCAAGTTTCCTCCTTCTGGTGATGAGGACAATACCAGTTTTGGTGGGGTTTGCCGATAGCCCAATTGCACAGCACCAAGTGTCAGTCATATTCAAAATTTTCTGCAGATGTTCATAAGCGAAGGGCCCCTTATCAGACAGGCAACGTCGTTCGCATATGCTTGTGTGTAGACTCCAACACCTTTTAAGGTGGTGAGTAGAGGATCGATCACCTTGCACCAGAGCAATGGAGACAGCACACCATCTTGGGGGCAACCTCTATTAACCCCGGACGACCCCAGCAGATTCTCTTCCGCCCGCACCGTGACGATTCTTTGGGCTAGCATTGAACGAATCCAATTCACCAGCACCCGGTCTACACCATGTCTGTTGGCAGAGCTGCACATACTGTCGAAAGTGACATTATCAAAAGCCCCCTCTATATCCAAAAGAATGCCCATAGCGTAGTCTCTTCTGTCGATGGCCTGCTCTATCCTAGAAACAAGGTTTTACAGTGCCGACTCGCAGGATTTTCCGCTTTGATAGGCATGCTGAAATGAAGAGAATGGGTGAACCTTTACCTTAGACTCAATCACTTAAAAAAAATGGCTTGAGCCGATACCCAGAAAAAAATTTTGTTTCGCCGTATAGTGTAATAATTTAGCACTGGTAAGCACTGTACTGCTGGAGGGGAAAAAATTACCAAAGTTCATTTTTTCTATAAAAACTCGTATACCAATGCGAAATATACTTTTAAAAGCTTTTATGGGTTCCGAAAATTTCTCTTCCAACATTCGCCGCTCCATTGTTTTACTTATTTAAATATGTAAATATATATATGTTTTGACTTCCAAAAATATTCGAACTGAAAATAAGTTCTTTAAGTCACCCTCAGACATCTACTAGACTCACAATAAATCTTTTCTGCCCCAAAATCTTTTCCACTGTTTCCAAAACAAAAGTAAGTAAACATGGCTGACTAAGCGAATTCCCCACCAAAAAAAAACCTTATCAAAACATTTCTCATTTTTTTGCTCAAATCAGTTAAGTTACATCTCCTTACTTGCTTTTAACTCCGTTTTAAGTAATCCGCTTTGGCAATGTGAAAGATTTACGAGCCGCATTGCGCTCTGTTTCTATTTACAAATACCTGCATACCACACTCTTCCCCATCACAATCAATGCTGATGCTACACTTTCACTTTTCGAATTCTTTTCGCGCCACTAAAAGGGGTGCGCTCTCATCTTTATTGCACTTTCGTCCCCTTTTGCTGCGCATTGTTCTGGTGCGAGGGGAAACGTGCGGTTAATGTAGACCACCGATAAATTAGTTGCGCGGATTTTGTTCTTTTATTTTGTTTGAATTGTGGATCCTTAGCTTTTCAACAGATTCATCTGCATTCAACCACAACAAATCATCTTACGTTGGTGCACAGGCTCGTAAGAGAAAACGAAGGGCTTAAATTTTCAAATTGTCAACTGACACTTGGTGCACTTTTAAAGTTTTTTGTTACGATATGAATTGAATTTACTTTTATTTGGGGGCGTTGAAGTGAAAATTTCTAGATACACGCCTTTAAAGAGCTCAGCAAATAAGTACCTAAGTATGATGAATAATCAAAAGAAAAAAGATTAAGTGTGAGAATTCCATTTGAATTTCTAAGTAAACCAAACAACTGAAAACAATTAATATAATAAAAGATGGCATTGCTTGTCTGACTATGAAGGAAAAATATTCTGGAAATGTACTGTACGAAAATTTACTGGCGGAAGAATATCAAGTCGCACACCCCAAATTGTAGAAGGAGCTCGGCCAAGCATCCAATAATGGGTGCAAGCGCTCATATAAATATTATATCGTACCTATGAAATTTTACTCTTGTATTCAATATCTTTTTTAGCATGTTCAGAAAAAAAACGTATTACCCTGTGGCAAATTCCAGTAAGCGTCTATTAGAATAAACTTCAATTGGCAACTATCAACAAGTGGTCATCCGGACAAATGCTTTTTATGTTTTTAGGAACGTCAGCGGTTCTCTTTCCTGCTTCCGTTTTTCTTAGCCAGCCACATTTTTGTAATCGAAGTTTATCTATTAAAAAAATTACACACATCACATAAAATACCGTTTTATCATTTGCGCACCAAGCTTGTGGGGACTCCAATTAGAGCAAAATATGTTCGTTAGTTGTGAATGATAATAAAATACCCAACAATGAGTAGCTCTCAAAAGAGATTGAGTCGCTTCAACAACAATTAAACGAGGCATTGGCGAACGGTGCACAAAAATCGGCAGAATAGATCAACCCATCCACAGCAAGCCAAATCACATCGATCTCGGAAGTGAAATTCACACAGTTTTACGAAAACGAACCGGCTCTTTCTGTTGCCATCGTAGAGTAACAAGCCAAGGCAAGGCAATTGTAGCGGAAAACTGAAATAGATGCATTACTTACTTTAATAAGGGTATAACTTCAGCCGGAAAATAGTACTAGAATCTCGAGCACCTTTTCAACACAAATTCGAAGGCGAAACGATATGTAAAAGAAGAAAGTAAAAGAAAATATATCAGCAGCCGTTTTCAAAGTTGCACATTGGCCTCCTATAATAGAGTTTAATTAAAATTATGATAGAAGACGTATTAGTATAATAAACATCAGCGGCTAACAACAAATCTGTTATAAATAAAAATATAAGAGTATATTTCCCCTCTTTCAATTACTTAGTCAATAAAGAATAAAGAAGCAATTTTCTGATTATTTCAATTTTAAATTACAAATTTAATGCTGGCGCTATTCCCCTGGCATAGCTTTACTATTCATTTTTCTAAACTCAAGCTCTTATCTGTAAATGGAAAATCTCCAAAATGAGACCACCAAATTACCACATGGAATTGATCAACCGAAAATAGTTCGTTACTACCAAAGGCGAGGAGGACGACCCAGATGAGCCACACAATACAGCCACTAGTAGGATGCAGTTAGTAGCAGGGATAGCAGCTATACGCTTACTAATGTGAAAATAATTGCGCACAATTTAAAGGCACATAAAAATAAATCCCCAGTAATCGATGCGGTGCAATTTGGTGTTACCCAGTGCCGAAGCAGATAGCAATAAATAGCGATGATAGTGAATGTGATGAGGTGTGGATGGCGATGGGATGAATTGAGTAAGAAAAGCAATTTTGTTATTGCAAGGGAGTGAAACCAAAGTTAGTCCTATAAAGCACACTAACTGAAAGCAGCAACTTAGCACATAGATTTATGTATACATTTGTGTATATGTGTGTGTGTGCTTGTGCATGTGCATGGATCCCTGCAGGAAATGCTCTAGTGCCGAAGTAGAAAGCTTCTGGCCAATTTAGATTAGAGTTAGCCACTTCGTAGGTACCTGTGACCGATTTTCCCTTCTGATTCCACACATGCATATATATAAGACAGTACACATATGAAATGTGGACAAAAATAGGATTATGCATGGATTTAAATGAGAGTGTTTATCTTAGAGAACTTGAAGATGTTGAGGTGAAAAATTAATTTTTTTTGATAACTTCATAATTTCACTGTAAATTCAGGGTAAAGTTGATTTTCCTTTTTTGTTTATGTGTTTTGTTCTTATTCTTATTTGCTGCGTATATTAGTAGGCAGATACATGGTATTTTTCACTGATTCGCTGTTCGTCTTTGAATATAACTCGCAAAGCCATGGGAATCTCATTATGAGACTTGAAGGAGTTACTGCGAGTAGTTTACTCTGGGTGTTTCTCAAAAATGACACGAAAAATTTATTTCACCTTCCAATAATTTCCCAAAAACTTTCAGCGAAAAAAACTCATACATATTTCGAAAAAATTTGCTTTTCAATTATAAAAAAAAACTTAATTTTATACGATAAAATGTAGTATTAAAAAAAATTCACTATCAAAATTTTCAACATTGCATAAATCTCTTAATTATTAAATTTTTTCCAAAATTATTTCAGTTAAGTTCTTATTGTACTCAAGCCTACAATAAACTATTGTTTGTTTTTAATTTACGACAATGTTAATAGCGAAGCTTCAGCTTTCACCAATCGAAATGAGTGGAACGCAAGATTGAAGCATAAAAAGCCGCATCACCACTGCAATGAGTGGCCAGAGCATCATAACTCATTTGTATAACGCAAAGCCCTAACAAATTGTTTGTTAGTTACTTATATTAACTGCTTACAATGACATTATAGAAAAAAATAATACAAAATTTATGACAATATCCAAAATACTTCGAATACTTTAATCGCTGTATATGTAAGTGAAATTTCTTCAAAAGAATATTTTATTAAAAAAAATAATTTAGAACTTTTTTTTTCTGAAGAGCTTACCCATGGCTATGCTCTGAATAAAGTATTTCTGTATATATGCAAATATAATATATAATATTTTATAGGGACATTTTTAGTTAATTCTTTGTAGCTGATAAATTACCCTTACCAAAATACCAAACTCCTTCACATAGCATACAATGAATGTTTCGAGTTTTGTCAACGAAGGCGGCACTGTGCTGGACATGTACTTGTATAAGTTAGCATACCTTAAGCAGAACTGATAATAAGGACTTGCATATATATATATATATATATATATTGCCAAATATTTCCTACTATATTTACCTAAATAAAAACACAAAATCATGCATCATAGCCTTTCCGCTTCAACAAGCAGTGTGTTTCCACTACCGTTCGCTGTAGAGGGGTAAGAAGTTTACTCTCTGCGATCTCGCCGCGTTTTGCAAAGCAAAAAAAGATTCTTGTGTAAGTTTTGGCTCAGAAATACGAATAGTACGCATTGTATAACAAACTCGTTAATTGTAAACGACAATGTCCTCGGAAGTATAGGTATAGTATATAACTTTACGGAATTAAAAATGCTATAAAAAAGAAACTACTCAATATTTTTCCGAACTGTTTTTTTTTATTTTGAAGTACGATCCTTCCGGTTAATGATGGAACACAACTTCAACGATCGGTCCAATTTTTCAACACATTTTCGATTGTATGCGGCTGTATTTCAGCTATGACATCGCGTATGTTGGTCTTCAGTGCATCAATTGTTGCTGGTTTGTTGGCATAACACTGCTCTTTGACTGCACCTCAAAGATAATAATCCAACGGAGTCACGCGTTGGTTTGTTAATAAGCAACCCAGTTTCTCTTACTTTTTTCGCAAAGTAACGCACATACGCTGCATTCGGTGCTTTTCTTCTTCCCATTGCTGTACGTAATTTTCGTACACATTCTGCAACATTACCCTGATTTTCAAAGTAATGTCGCAATATTTCCCAGCGTTCTTTGAGCGTATACACAACCATTTTCATTCAGCGGAAGAATAAAACTAATTTTCTGTCAAATCAGATGACAGTTAAGCGTTACCATTCTTCAAATAATACCTAGTTCAAATCCGTAACGATAGATGGCGGGCCCTGTACAAAGCTTTTTAAATCCTAGTTCTTTTAATTCAAATTGAACGCATATTTTGAACTGGAATTTAGTACATCGTTTAGAGTGAAACGTTTCTAAGATCAGTTTTTAATAAATAAAAATATTTCAAGTAATTTTCTTCAAATCCGTTTTTGGCTACATATCTACTACAAAATTTTACGTTTTCAATCTAAATTAACTACAAGCGAAACGATTTCCACAACGTTGGTAGTTCTTGTAGTCCGTGAGACGTATCACATTTCCGGTGAGTATTTAGGACTTATCAAAGTTGCTTACCTCTGAATAGAAAAGCTAAGAAATAAAACAGATGGCTTGACATTTTTTACGCTTAAGGCGATATGGTGGTTGCAAATACGTCCAACAGCTGAGACCGCCTTTCAGTTAACAAATTTTGACCTTCTTCTAAATCCGCAGGCGTTTAGGAACATCCCCTCATGTTTTTGTGTCTTTTATCGAGGCAGTCGGCTCAAAAATTTTCACTTAAATTTTTTTACTTAGAATTGGTGTTATTTTTTTAATTCTTAAATTTATAAAATTAAGTATTATAAACTGTCTTCTCTTAAATATTTAGCATTGACCGTTGAGAACTAATTTTTGAAAAACCGAAAAGAAGAACATATCTTTTGAATGGCTTGATGGATTTGGCTGAAATTTGCTTTAGTAAAGGGCAATCGACAATAGCTTACCAACTTGAAAAACATCATTTTTGATAGAATCACTAAATTTTTTGTTTATATTTATTATTGTATTTTAAAAATTAAAATATAAAAAAATTAGGAGGAAAAATTTTGTATTTGAAAAAAACAATATTTTGAATCTTTAAAAATAAAATGTTGTAGTTCAGATTTTTTTAAATTAAATTTTCATTTATAGTAGTTTTAAGTTTTCTATTTATATAATATTTAACACTAACGAGCAGGTTGAAGGGAATTGGAATTTGAATTTTGAATTTGAATTTGAATTTTGAAGGGAATTTGTATAAAACAATTTATTGTTGGGATACTAAACTTAAATATTATAGAAGTAAATAATCAGGGTTAATTTTTTTTTTTTTAATTGACCAGGTCTTGTGCCGTTTTGCGCTTAAGCCTTCTTCTCCATTTATTTGTGTCAGCAAGGATGAAGACCTCTGTGTTTATGAGTCTATTCAGTCTCTCTTTGACTATCTTCTTTATTGTGTCTGGAACTGAATCAAGAACGGAGTCACGTTCGAGATCAGAGTTACGGACATACCAAAGGGCACCAATCGCCCATTTTAGCTCTTAAGTTTGATATCTTGGAATTAGTTGAATATTGCTATGGCCGGAACAACCCCATATCTGAGCTCCGTAAGGCCACACAGGTTTTAGTATTTGCTTGTACAAGCGTATCTTATTTCGAGCAAATAGCGGAGATTGCTTTTGCATAAGCCAATACATATTTCTATATTTAAACTCAAGCTCCCCGTTTTTGTTTCTTCACGCGTTCCCTGCATCTGAACTTAGCATCCAATATCATGCTTAAGTACTTTACTGTATTTGACTACAGAATTTGAGCCCCATTTATGTATACAGGAGAATATAGAATTGCGTTTTATGTAATGTATGGTACATGTGACTTTGTTTCATTAAGTCGAATATGTCGTTTCTTTGTCCAACCGTAAGTGTTGTTAAAGAAAGATGTAAACAGTAAATACAGGAGTGAGCCAAGCACACTTCCTCGACTTCCTTGAGGAGCTCCAGACTTTATTTTTTGTCGCCTGAATACGTATCTTCTTGTTTGACACAGAAGTAACGATCGGATAAATAAGAACGTAAAATATGATAGTACTGACTTGGTAATAGTGCTTTTATTTTGTTTAGGACCCCAGCGTGACATACTTCCTGAAACGCATGTGACACGTCGAGGAATCCAACAAGCTGTAATTTTCTCTGCAATGGTTTCCAAATTTCATCAAATTTTTCAACTTCTCAACCAGAATTTTAATAGTTTTTGAATTTTTCGAGATATGCAGTTATATAGCCCATTGAATTCAATGTGCAAGTCTCAAGTGATTACAAAATACCGCCAATTCTAGAAAGGTTTTGTTCACAGGGGCGTCATTCCTTTTCTTCTACACAAGACACACTTGCTCGAAGGTTTTGTATATGGAAGAAAAGGCTTTGCCCGTCAACTAGATTCAGCTTCAATCAATAATGAGCCAGTAGCAAACTGCAAAGTCAGTTCATATTCGTACTGAGTACGAAGAATCTCCCCCTTCCTTACATACATAGGCTTACTTTTTACTTTTCGACTTTGATAGTGTTACACTCTGCAACAAGACGTTCTTAAGAAAAAAATGACTTGTAGCACTATTATAACACTAACACTAAAGCAGATTTTTTTCACTACTGTCAAATTTTTCCGGCAGGGCGTGCTCGTATAGATAGTAAATGGAACGAACCAAAAGCCCATCAACTGCCAACTGACAATACTCGAATGAATCTTTCAGGCTTTAAACACTACAAATGATGGTGCGTATTCAAGCCCGTTTCACTAACTACAGACGCACAGATAAATAGCTTTGCTAAGATTTGTATCATTGGTTAGAGGTCGTTTTGTGGTATGGAAATATTTGCTTTGTTTGTAAGTGTGTTGAAAGGTGTTGGAAGGCGCTGTCAAACCGCAAACTGAAACTGAAATTGAAATGGAAATGCGTACATAGAATTACCGCAAACATTCATTCATGCTAATACTCGTACATAGAGAAGTTATTTGCTGATTGCGGCGCCGCATTGGAATTTTCAGAAAACTAAAACCGCTTAGGCAGGGCTTAAATGAGAGATTTGTGGCACATTGAGAGGAAGTGAAAGGTATTTATCTGACTAAACAAAGACCTACATACCCTTATATAAATATAAATATTTATGTGTATGTGTGTGTGTGTATCTATAATGCAGGTGTATACACTTTGCCGCCACCCTCAGTGTAGACTTTTGTAAACCTTCTGAGAATTTCGCAATGTGTGGCCTCAGAGGTTATCGGTATACATGGAATTGGATTTGAGTTAGTGAAAGTTTTTATTGTAGAAAAAATGTTTTCGATTTATTTTTTTGTGCAGAAAATTTTGGTGTCCAACTTTTCACCTTTATCCACTTGCTCTGTTTCGTTTATTTTATTTCTTATTTCAACGTTTTTCCAAGTCAAAAACTTTCAATGCTAAGCTTAGCTAAAAGCTAAAAACACAAATGGCGATATTCCCACCAGGATAAGCTGCGAGTAGGCGGAAATTCATACTCGTAGGCAGTTGAACGATGCTTGCGCACGTTTACCATACAAGATTGCACTTACGTTATATTTGTAACATTCTAAGTCCCGAATAATCAAACATGAAATATTTTATATATATTTTTCGATGCGCTCGATTATTAAAACAAATTCTTAACGCCTATCTTCGGTCAGTTTTAGTCATTTTCGCTTCGCAAGTCTATTTAAACTGTGTTCGTTTGTCACATTAATGGAAGCCAAGCTCAGCTGCGCTAATCGCGCAACGAAATATTTTTTAAACATTAACTGGATCAAGACTTCAACAAAGACGGTCCTCAGCATTCATCTTTTTTCCTTTTGACCCTGCAGCTGCTTACTACTCGTTTGCAGAGAAACCCATTCGCTGATTATGTTTCACGATTAGGTGGGGCTTGGTTATAACACAGACAATCCTACTCTATAGAAAGTCAATACAGACAGATGAGTTCCTCAGATACAGTTTTGTCACCATCTGTATTCTGACTGCTCAGGAAAATGTAAAAATAGCAAACTTGAAAAAAAAACGATAAAACATTGTTACATATAACAGGAAATACTTTGGAAAAAAAAATTTAAGCCGAAAGACTCGACAATAAGATAATGTTCCCTTAGCGGCTCATCTCCAAACATCACGATTTTGACTGGCCTCCTCGCTGGCCCGTTTTCACAGCGCCGGACCTTTCCCTGTGAGGCTACTTAAAAAGGAAGAGTACATTAATACATCTGAAACATTAAACTTTTTGAAGGCCAATATTCGCTACAAAATCGAAAATGCTTCGAAATGATAGGAAAAATTCAGGAAAAACAACTGAAATATACTGGGAATGGTGACCATCCTCTCGATATTGTTTACGGTCAATGACTCACACTGCCCGAAGTTAGAAGAGAAAAAGCCCTTTTGTATCGTTACAACTTATCACTTAATCGAAATCTTACGAAACAGTTTAGTGTTTTTTTTTTATTAATCCCGAAATGTACCAATTTCTTTCGAGTGTATTCTCTGCATAGCGGCCCGTGTCAACTGTTGTGCCTCAAAAGTGTGTTTAGCGAAACGCAAAAGCATATCTTCAATTACGCACAGACCAAAGGAAATCTGATAAAAAGAAAAACAACAAAGGCGCAATAACACTTGCTGAGCAAAAAAAAAAAAATCGCACAAAATAACAATAAATAAGACAACATAACCAAAGGTTACGAACAACAAGAATCTTCATAGCTGCACAGATAAAGACGTAGTAATATTGGCAGCATGTCAGCAAGAAAATACCAGCAACAACAATGTGCGAAATCGCATCACATTGCCGCGCTTAGCAGTGACAACAAACGAACGATTTGCGATTTTGTTCGAACCAATCGTTGCAGTGACACGCTGACGGCGAAGGCTAAGTGGAGAGATTCAAACGGCAGTTTGGGAGCAGCATTAAGTAGAGGCTAAAAGTAGCAAACGACAGTGGAGAATTTATTGGTTGTTGCTGATAAGCAGTCAACAGGGCCAAATGTTTAAGTACATGCCTATAAACTGGCAGGCAAACGTACATAGGTACATATGCATGTGTATGTAGAAATTTACATATAATTCATACACCTGTGCTCACAATAATCGCAGCAAGACATATGCAAAATTTTGACTATTTATTAATTTTTTATTTAACTTTTTTACACTCTTTTTTAGAAAAATATAGTTAATTCTACAACAAAAGCCATGTAACTCAAAGTTTCAAACTTTGTGCAGAATTCAAAAAAATTTACAAATTTTTATTAAACATTTCAAACTTTTAGATAGGATTTTAGAAAAAATCTGGGTCGGCAGTTTTATAGTCCAATGATTTGGGTATAATAATGTGTAAAATTCAAATGGCTCGCATTAATTTTTTAATTTTTTTGGCGGTATTGTGCATTTTATCACATATACGGAATGCGGGAAACTTTTTATATAGACAAAATTAACAAGACTGCCAGTAAAATAAAATTTTCTAAAATCATAGTGATTATTTATCCACTTCAGACTTGCCCTTTATCAAAATTCAATGAGCTATAGAACTGCATACTCGAATTCTTTCTAAAAACTGTTATTAAAAAGTTTGAAATTTTGATGGAAATTTGTTGGATTTTATTCAATATAAAATTTTTAATTTTTCTATTTAACTGAAGAAAATTTTTTAATTAAAAAAACAGCCAAATCTTTGTAAAATTTCAGATATATAGGGGAATTCGCAAAATCTGGAATTTCTAATAACAAATTTTATATGAAAAAGGCTAATTATTTATTTTGAGTTTTTTGTTTTATATAAAAAGCCCTTATGGTGTATTGAAATATTATTAATTTCTATCAAATTTGTATATCTCTCCCTAATAAATACACTTAAAAACTGTAAAAAAATTTTACGCTGCTATTATTGTGAACACAGCTGTATGGTATATGTGTGCATTTGTGTGTATAATTTTGATTGTATATGTATTCATGTACATATACATGTATGTATATACCTAAGTCCTTAGCATTACAAACAGGCGAACATGTGAAGATAAACATAAAAACATATACAACAAAGTCAATCGTCCAAAAAACAAACAACAACAAATACAAAAGCCGAACAAGCATGAAAATGTTGACTTAAAAAGAAATCACAAAGAGGAATGCGTACGCAGGAAACGCATGGCTACCAAGTCATTAAGATAAAGATGGGACGTGTATGAAGGCCACAACAGCAGCAGCCGCGGCAGCAGCTGAAAATGAAGAAACAACAAGAAAAACATCTGTACAAATAAATACGCACACAATGAATTGGCAAATTGTCGCACAAAACGTCGCAGATGTGTGTTGGCAATTAGATCGACAAACGCCGATAGGCGAACAAATGTACGCACACACATACACCCCGCGACAAAACGATGGTATATCAACATTTTAACCACTTTTATTATTCTGTTGGAATGTTCATTAGTTGTGTATAAAAGTATATCTCATTGATTAACAAATTCCATATAAATCCAAGTTTCAAACTTTATACAAAAATTAGAAAAATTCACAAACTTTCCAACCAAATTTCATCGTTTTTAGTTAGAGTTTCTAGAAAGATTTTTTGGCACGCAGATTTGTAGTCAATTTAAGTTTGGCTTAATTAAGCGGAAGTTTGAAGTTACTAGAAAATTTTTGTTTTAGAGTTTTTTTTTTCTATATAACATATGCACGATATTGTTTTTTTATATGCAGAAAATGTGTCATGAGATTTTGAGAGAAATGAGAGAATGAGAATTTTGAGGCGCTTCAGACTTGCACTTTATTATATTAAAATTCAATGGGCTATAAAATTGCATATTCGAAATTTTTTTGCAATTCTAATTAAAAAGTTAGAAATTTTGTTGAAAATTTATGGAATATTTTTTTTTATTTGGAAAAATTTGAAATTTTTACTTACATGTTATTTGTTAAAGAACGAGCTATATTTTTACTTCTTATTTATATATTTTTATATTTTAGCCAAAACTGGTCCAAATATTCATGCCTTCATATGTCGCGTGCTGTATAATTGCTTACGCGTGTGTGTATTTGTATCTGCAAATGTACAAATTATTTGAATGTATTTCATTTGGATGATTATCTGCAAGTATGTATTTGCATCCTTTGGGCATTTTCTGCTTCTGACATAATGTGATTTCATGCTTCATCGACTAATCTAACAATACGAGGTAATTTTTATATTGTTGTTGTAGTGATCTACTTGATACAAATTGTATTTGCTTTGCCATCAAATAATGGCCAACTAGTTATTTTCCAGGTCAGGAAAGCTTTAATAAATCTTGTAGATTAATTCAAAGTGATAAAAAGAACGAATGAAAATTCATCAATTTCACTTTTTAAATTAGAAAATTTGTTCTCTGTGCAGAATACGAACTGTTTGATGAGCAAAGATTTGCAAAACTGATCAATTTTTTCGCAGACGTAGTGATTTCTTAGCATTTTATTTTTTATATAAAATGTCAAGCATTTGAGATATCTTCTAAATTGCCTTTAAATTTCATCTCATACCAAAATAAATGGAACTGCTTATAGTCATATTCCAACCAACCCAGCCAAACCAACTCATAATACCATAATAAATAACTCTTTAGATTCCTATGGATGTACTTGCGGCATTGATTTTTGAAGCGCAATTAAAAAAAAATGTCTCAGACACCTCTTTAAAGATTTCGCTCTTTTATAAGGATGGATCAAATTTTAATAAAATATTGTTTTTTTGTATTTTTTTTTTTGTAAGAAAATCTATGTACAACCTTTAAAAAATATCGGGAATTTATTTAAAAAGCGCGCGTTGCACATATGTCTAGTTTTTTGAACGTTATGTTTTGAACGTTAAGTTTTGAACGTGAATTTCATGCGCCGAATCGTCGAAAATGTTCCAGAAAGCCTCATGGCGAGTGTGCTTTATCAAAAACACAGGTCTACTAGTGGTATACGACGTTTGCGGAAGGCTGAGAAGACGTGGAAGATTAGCCCGATCTGGTTGCCCATCAACGTCTTCAACGGAAGAAAACGTCGACAAAGTCAAGAAAATGGTGCTGGAAAACCATCATTTAAGTTTGAGGAGGTCAGCTCGCACTATTCGCAACACCATCAATTGCGCATGAGGCGCGTGGCTGCTCGACTCGTTTCAAGAGAGTTGAATTTCTTTCAAAAAATTCATCTGAAGAAGGTGGCTGAAGACATGCTTGAGCAAGTGAATTCGAACCCAACGTTTATCCAGCGCATGATAACAGGTGATGAGTTTGACGGTATATGAGTTTGACATGCAAACCAGTCAACAGGGGGCTGAATGGCGCTATCCTCATGAACCGAAACCCAAAAACCCACGTCAAAGTCGGTCAAAAGTGAAAGTCATGCTACTCGTTTTATTTGATTATCATAGCGTTGTGCACTCGAAATTCATTCCAAATGGTTCTACGGTAAATTAAGAATTTGATTGGAAGTCTCACCGTCTCACAAGGTTCATATTGTGAACACTCGTTTGACCAAAAACACGACAAATATAATCGAACAACCACCGTATTCACCGGATTTAGCCCCCTATGAATTTTTCCATTTCCCAAAACTTAAATTGTCACTGCGCGGACGCCGCTTTGAGTCGATGGAGGCCATTAAGTAGAATTCGCTGAAGGAGCTGAAGAAGATCTCTTCAAACGCGTTTAGAAGGTGCTTTGATGACTCGACTAATCAGTGGCATATGTGTATTGCTTCGAATGGAGCCTATTTTGAAGGCGACAAAATAAATTTTGATGATTAAAGAATTATTTTGCGTTTTATTGAACAATTCCAGGCACTTTTTTAACAGAATGTATGTTGCCCCAAACATGATTATTGAACAATGAGAAAATAATTTGTTTACGCACACAACAAAAGATTAAAAAATAATTTTATTTTTAATAATAATTTTATTCATATTTAATTTATGTTTTAATATAATAAAAAAATAATTTTATTCATAATTTTTTTTTTTAATATAATAAAAAAATTGTTTTATTTATATTTAATTTTCTTTTTTAATAATTATAAATTTAATATTTTTTCTGAAAATTGCTTTCTTTTCTTGGCCTAATATTTTTCGAATCAAAAAATTTTTCAAAAACGCATTTCTTTGAAGTTTAACATTTCCAATTTTGAATACTTAACAAAAGGTACACAAATTTGCACCGCAAGTACTCCAAAACTACGAATTCTTAGAAAAATCTGTGATCTAATGTTTCTCTTTTCTATGAAATTGCCACGAAGTTTACTCAATATGATCCGGGCACAAGCCGGCTGGTGTTTGGATATGAGATTTCACAAAATGAAATTCCACATTTCATTAAAACAAAGGCGATAATTCTAAATCGGCAATCGGCGCACTTTCACTTCCACTGCCACTTTCGACAAGTAATGTAGCCGTTGCAAGAAACAAGATAGGTCTCTAACATAGACTAGATTTCTCAGCGTATTTTACATTTTTCTATTAATTTCCATTTTTTTCTTTTGATGATACTAAAAAGTTGGATCACATCAGTTTCGTTTGGGAATTTCTTAATTTTCTTCGAGTAAGCCCACTTGAAATGCATTTACCTTATCAGAAAATCCATTGTAAAAATCTGCCATTGGCATTTGTCGTTTTGCCAAAATGTTACAATTTACATTTGCATATGGTAAACAACAATAGTAAAAGCAGTAAGCGGATTTCGCTATATTCGCGTATCTGATGGCACTTACGGGTAGCTGTAAAGATCTAAGTATATTATACACAGCAATGGAAATATAATGACAGAACGAACTTTAAGCCAGCTACCAACTTAGCAGTGCGGCTCAAAATAGCAAGAAGAAAGCGATAGCTGCTGCTCCTACAACTGTGTCACAGATACCCGCACTGAGTATTTGCACAGAGATATTCATTCTTACTCGCCAAGTATACACACACAACTCGTTTATTGTTGCAACCATACGACATTGCAGTGTTGCTGTTGTTGCTGTTGATATAACAACATAAATATTTTAAATGGCTTCTTATTACAATTTTTCATTATCACGCCAAATCTGACAACTAGCGAGGCAAAGTCAGCCAACAACAGCCAACCAACAAGTCAACAAGCTTTGCCAGTTACGCTCGATTCTCTTATTTTGATTCCGCTTGCCGCTTACCATAGCATTTTATAGCAATTTTCATAAAGCGAGAATCATTTCTTTATAACAACGAATGTTATCAATGAAATTTGCATTTTCATATTACCAAGCGCACAGCCAAGCGGCTACTGTTTGAGCCAGGAATACGAACTGACTAGAAAGAAAGCAACAGCAAAAAAGGTAGCAGTAGAAAACTAAAAGAAATAAATTACAGAAAGAGCCTGTGGCAAGAATGGGATAACAGTGTTCGTCGGTGATGGGAGCGAAGGCACGGAAACGACATTTCACGTTGCATAACTTTAAGCGAAATAATAAAATAAAAGTGGAATAAAATTCTCAAATGAGACTAAAAACATAAATGCACACACACACACATACACACGAGTATGCAGATACTGTATTGGCAATAACAACAACTAAGCATATGCGCTTGTACAACACAGAATAAGTAGGTACGCTTACATATGCCCGATACAAAGATACATTTGCTCTGATAAATGTGGCAAGTAGAAATTTTCTCGACTTGTGGGCTAAATAAAACAAAAGCAAGGAATTGTGAAGTCTTGAAAAATAAGAAATAACCAAAGCACCAACAATGGCACAACAAAGCTGGAGGCACACCAGCTACTGCTGCAGCCTCTGTAGAATTGTGGGACTTTGTTGTTGTGGCTTATAAATGCAAATGAGCTGGCGAACATGGCAGGAAGACAGTGAATGTTGGCAAAGAAATGCAAAAATAAAAGAAAGTCGAAATAAAGTAAAAAGTTTGCCAAACGTAAGATATAAAAAACTTTTCGCAAAATTTTGTTGCTCCAATTCTTTACTGTCGAAGTGCTTTTTGCTGAGAACTGAGAGGTAGTGGCAGCGAAAAGAAGATATTTCGTACATTGAACGGGAGTTTTTTGTTAGCTAAAATAAATTGCTTGGCGCTAATTGCATATCTAAGACCTAAGATGATGTAAAAATTAAAAAAATATTATTAAAATTTAAGTAAACATAATGCAATTAAAATTAAAGATATTAAAATATATTAAAACAATTAAAAAAAAAACATTTAAGAAATTAAAAAAATAGAATAAAATAAAATAAAATAAAATAAATCATCCAATTTATGGTTGAAAAAAGGAAAGTTATTTTCTGAAACAGAAGGTTTCGCAATCGCTATCCAAGACCGACCGAGTTATTCCAACAAGGAATTTTCGAAGGTGCGGCATTTACGGCGAAACAATCGACCATATAATTGCTGGATGTAGCGTACTTGCCCCCCGCGAATATGTCATGAGACATAACAATATAGCAAAGATCCTCCACCAACAACTTGCGATAAAACACGGTCTCTTACAAGCAAAAGTCTTGTATTTTAAATATGAACCAAAGCCAATATTGGAAAATGCAAATTTTAAACTGTACTGGGACAGATTTATATCCACAGATCAAACAGCAGCTGCCAACAAACCTGACATTATCTTGTTCGACAAGACAAATAAAACGATCGAAGTAATCGATATAGCGGTGCCCCTTAATCGCAACATACAAAGCACATATGTACTCCACTAAAATATCGAAGTATGCAGTTTTGGCCATAGAACTTAAACGGATGTACAAAGCGAGGGAAGTTAATATAGTACCAATAATTATATCTTCCACTGGATTAGTGCCTAAGCACCTAATCAAAAATTTGAAGAAGTATGACTGCCAACACTTTTTAGAAGACATGCAGAAGTCGACCATACTGGACACATGTGCAATAGTTCGTAGATTTTTAAATATTTAAGCAATAGCAATCGCATGGGCGTAGAACTTGGACTACGCTCCACCAAAGCACAATCCCTTGAAAATATTATCCGGGATGTGTAATCTCCGGCAATAGCCGAGATGGATTAAGCTCAAAAAAAAATAAATAAATAAAAAAAAATAAAAAAAATAAAACATAAAAAATAAAAATAAAGGAAAATAAAAATAAAGGAAAATAATATAAAAAGAAATGAAAGAAAAGAAAATAAAATAAGGAAAAATAAAGTGAAATAAAATAAACTCAAATCAAAAAAAAACAAAACATAAATTAAAAACAAACGTAATTTAAAATAAACTGGAATAAATTGGAAAGATTGACTACAGTTTCACAAAATATTTGCTTTATTTCATGTTGTTGTAGCATAAACAAAAATCTTTGAATATTTCATTCATTTGCTCAGTTGTTATTACTAGATTTGTGAGTAATAACAACTGAGCTCTGATTGCTAGCAGAGAAATAAAAACAAATAATCACTTAAAGATAAGAGCAAAAAACCATCGAACGCGAAATAAAAACGTTCAAAAATAGTGGCGCCGTGGCTTAGTTGGTTAAAGCGCCTGTCTAGTAAACAGGAGATCGTGAGTTCGAATCTCGCCGGGGCCTTGAGTGCAGAGGTAGTTGCAGTGCACTACATTTTCAGCACTTGTAAATATTTTTAAAATATTGTGACGAATAATTAGCATAGGAAAATCAGAGCGTGAAGTGATTGATTGCGGAATAGAATAAGAATGCTGACTCGCAAGAGTACATAGATAGATACACGCATATAAGTATACGAACATGTAAGGGAGGCATATCTTAAGAGTCCGAACTATTGCCTACCATTCAATCACATTTTCTTAAGTGTTTAAAAGATTTATACGATTGTTATATTTAGATATATTTGGAGATTTATATCGTCAGTTCAAGGAATTCTTACGTAGAAAAATGGATTTTCAAAGAAATATCACAAGAAAAATTACTTAACGGAAAATAACAGAAAAAATTAAAAGAAAAAAATAAAATTGCTCTCAGCAAAATATCGGTACTTGGGTGCTATGCTGGCGCAAGTAGTTAGTAGTAGAGCAAAAACAACACGGGCAATGTATTTTGTTTTTGCTGTTGGACCCTAGAATGTCAAAATCTATAAACAAATATTGAAAGTTTATAGTAATTCAAAAAAAAATTTGGAAATTTAGAGACGAAATAAATAGAAAACAATTAAATCAGCGGCTCTGCTGAGAAAAAAAGGTGTAAATAGTCAAGGTGGCGCTTTGGAATTTCTCTCAAATATATTTAATATTATTTTAAGCTTTTTTTTTTTTAATTCATACAAATCAAGGAAAGTGTGGCGTAAATTAATTAAATAAAAGTAATTTAATTGCTTTCTTTACCGACGGCTAGGCTTATTTCGTGAATGTGGGCTGATAGTCTTAGCTACTAGTACCTTTCGTAATGCAATATAATTATTTGTATTATTTATAATTATATTTTCAATAAATAAATTAATAAAATAAGTATTTCCCTAATAAGTTGTTTTTATTTTCATATCATAGCGTATTTAGGTACAATTCTAAAGAAAAATGTAATCCCTTAACATAAATAAAGTTATTTTATTGGTTTTAAAATAACAAGTGAGGGATGACTGAATTCGGACTACTCCGAGCTCTACCATATATCTAAACATTTAGTAAAATTGTATTTGGGTCTGGCTGTTAATTTTTGGAACCAAATAAGCTCAAAAAGAATGAGAGTTAACTTCAGAAGGATGGCCGTGACCAATGTGAAAATTTCCAAAAAATCGTTCACTCCCTTCTCATCGGATTTTGTCATTGCCCATGCTTCGGCGACATGCGATAGGATGGGCATGGTGGGAGACTTTAAAATGTTAGTTTTGTTAGTCGAGAGAGGACTTTACTACTCGATTCCTTAGCCTGTAGATTTCAAGGCTTACATTGTTATCGATGTTAAGGGGGGGTAGGGTCACAAAATCGAAATTTTTTTTCTTCACTCATCTTATAGTAAATCATTTCAAGAATGTTGTGTCAAAATTTTAAGTGGATCGGAGCAGAACTCTCAAAGTTATAGCCTTTGTAGGCACTCTACCTCGAATGCGGAGCATCGATAATTTCTCAGAGTCATTTTTTCAAACGCGTTTTTCCCGAAACGACTTCTTAAAAGTCGGTGCCAATCACAACTCCGAAACTATTCAACCGATTCTTTTCAAATTTGGCACATGTTTTCTAAATCAAAAATACCTCCCCCTACACTGTTTTTTTTTTTATTTTTTTTTTTTAAGGTTGTTTTTCACTTACAAATATGGCGAAATTTTTCTCCAAAAATGCTCGTTTTACGTTTTTTTGCCACCAAAACTACAAAAATAAAAAAATAAAAATTTTATTAATGTAGGGGGGAGCATTACGTCATACTTTGACTGAAAAATTCGACTTTTTTAGTTTCAGATGATTCTACGACGAATGCCGATTGGCACCGCAGAGCACCTCTCGAAAAACATATCTCCAAAAAAATTCTGTCATGGGCTTATTTGTCAATATTTTATTATTAATATTTTTTAAAAACTTATTGAAAAGATGTACAATAACATGCAACTGATTTTATTAAAGTATCTTAAGCCATATTTCTGTAAAAAATTCAAAAAAAAAAATGTTTTTTTTTTAGCGCTAAACCCTACCCCCCCCCCCCCCTTAATGCTCTTTTCTAAACACACGAAGTCTCTTACAGAGTTCGAAGACTGTTTGTTTGATGACAAGAGATGCTTCATCATGTCGTCCTTCACTATCTGTATTCCAATTTCGATGAGGTTTATTAAATCGTTATTCAGATACACGCATTTATACAAAAGTGGGCGTGGCTTAGTCGGGTTTTTTTTAATTTTACAAATGCAATTTTTTTTTTTGTTGGTTCATTATTTGTACCAGATATTAGTAATTTTGCTTAATACTTCTGCTCTTTATTTTTGAAAATTACCGTTATATGGGAAGTGTCTGCGGTTATTGATCGATTTCACTGATTTTCAATGCCAACCTACCTCGTAATATGTAGTCAATTTTCATTGACATAAAAAAAAAATAATAATACTTGGCGCGTACACTTCTGCTAGGTGTTTCGCCGAGCTCCTTCTCCTATTTCTCCTGTCCGTCTTGATACTGTTCTACAAATCCAGAGACCTACAGTTTTAAACCCACTACGAACGGCAAATGGTTTTCTATGAGGAGCTTTTCTATGACCGAAATACACTCGGAGGTTTGCCATTCCTTGCCAAGGGGCGACCGCTATTAGAAAAAACTTTTTCTATTATTTGATGTTCATGCAAGCACCCATGAATGGGAGTCCCGCACCAACACATTGGGCTACGGCGGCTCTATACTTTACTGAAATATATTTATAATATTAATTTTTATTCTAGTTATCGGGCGTACGAAGAGAAATGGCTAAATTGATTCCTTTCATCATTCTGAGTATTTTCGTGTATGTCTATATTTGGCATGATTATTTACGCTATTACAATTAACTGTTATGTGAACAGAAATATAGGACCGCTGGGCATGTTTTTCATATAAAATACTTCCGAACATGTGTTTTATATAGGAAAAACTCAACGCCGATCATTTTAATTTAAAATTTAAACTCCATACCAGGAAACTTTCAAAAAATTCTGTTTAAAAAATTGTCAATTTTGATGATAATTTTTTGAAATTTGTTCAATTTTTGAGAACTTTTGTAGGAAGTTTGAAACTTTCATTTGTACCATTTTTGTTATGCAATGCATGAATTCTATGCAAAAATTTAACATGACAAATTTTGCGAATATTGAAAAAAAAATGCCTTATTTACGTGAGCGCAAGTGTATGTGAATTAATTAAAAATATACTGATATTAACGTATGATATAGGCTGACCAGCCTATTAAGAAGCTGCAGTAAGCAACTACCAAGTCAATGCTTACATATTGCCGTCCAAATGCGCTCAACAATAAATAGCAAATTTTCATAATGAACCAACTACACCCACCATTTAAGCAAAAAATCGGAAGTCAACGGCAGCAAAAAATCTATCCACTCATAAAAATAACAATAAAGTTGGTACTTGAATTTTAATCTGAGTCCCAAGTACTTCACTGCCTGCGCACCAGTCTTCTGCACAGCAATAAAATAAACCACGCGACAGCATTTAACGCCGAGCCGAACTACGACGTACTAAATGGACTACCACTCAGCGTGCGGACGTACGTATATATGTACATACTTATATATATACAAAAACATACACACGTATTCGCTTGTTCTCGCACTCGCTACCGCCTGACTGCCTCTTTCCTGTTGTTAGCAATAAGTACCTACATACAATTTTGGTTGTTGGTCGTATTTGATGTTTGCTGTTTGCTGTTTGCTGCTTATGCGAAACGCAAAACGACACTCCAAGCCAACTGACGCTTTTGTTGCTGAAGCAGCAGCACTTAACATGTTGCAATTGCCTCAATAATTGTTTCAATAATCGTAAAAATCACGAAAATGGCGAATACTCCATGGACTCAAAATGGGCTGGCTAAGCGTGGCGGAAAAGTAAGTATTAACTGATGTTACGTATACGCAACCTAAAATCCGCAAAGGCATTAGGAATAGGGGATTTTTTGATGCGTCACAAGGCTACTAACATATGAATGTATGTGTGTATATCCACTGGCAATGGTGGGTTACTGAAGGGGAAAATGAAATAGAAACTTGCCCTTCCTACCTGTTTGGATAACTTATACAAGTAACGACGCAAATAAATTTACTCTCTATTAACTTTAAATGACTTTCCTTAAATATTTCAGTATTCAGTGTATTCTAGAAAACCCGAAAAATTGTTGATATCTCGCAAAAACTTTACTCATTAACGGGCATTCGTTCGTTATAAAAATTACCTGCAAGTTCATGTTATCTCTTGATAGCAATTTAGTTGTGATTTATGCATTTTCCTGAAATTTTGATTTATATATCTTCGATATTATTTAAAAACATTTCTTTTGCTTTATGTCGGCAATTTACTTTTGTTATCAAATTCGCGCGAATGTGTCAACTGGGCGCCGTGGCTTAGTTGGTTAAAGCGCCTGTCTAGTAAACAGGAGATCGTGAGTTCGAATCTCGCCGGGGCCTACGGTGATCGATTGGTTGAAAGTCACTGATAAGAATTTTTTAAAAGTTCATTTTTAATAAAACATAAATAATTTTTAATTAGTTCAAACCGAAAGTAAAAGTTTCAAGTTAACGCCAGTTTTCATCTAAATATTTTTTATTCTAACTTAGCCGTGCGAAAAATGTTAATAATGCTAAAACAGAGTCAAAAAATTAAAAAAAAAAATTGTGAAATCTTTTACTTTAAATATTGTAGATAATTATGGCATCAGAGACAATAATAAAAAAATTTAGAACATACAATGGAAATAAAATTTTGCATCTTTATTGTCCAATGGAGTTTCACGGTATATCATAGACCACAACTAGCGAGCCAATTGGTAATTGGGGAACGTTTTTAGCGCAAACTTATTTTAAAATTAAAAATAATAAAAAGTATTAAATGTTACCACATTAGGCGATTCTTAAATCATTTCGCGCTTTTATCGATTTTTTTATACTCGTTATCGATTTTTTTTAGTAAAGTTTGGGAGTACATTATTATTCAGTAGTATAAACCTATTCTAAAACTATTAAACACTTCCACACAAATCGATTTTTTATTATTCTCAATTTGTATGGATTTTTTATTTTTATTTTCGATTCAATTTTTATCGATATTTTTTTTGAGGAACGTTTTGAGTACATTATTATTAAGTAGTATAAACCTCTTCTAAAATTATTAAGTATTTCCATACAAACCGTTTTTTTATTTATTCTCAATTTTTATCGATTTTTTTATTTTTATTATCGATTCTTTTCAGGGTAACGTTTTGAGCATATTTCCATACAAATCGATTTTTTTCTTATTCTCAATTTTGATTGATTTTTAATTTTTACTTTCGATTTTTTTTTTGTGGAACGTTTGGAGCATATTAATATCGAGTAGTATGAACCTATTTTAAAATTATTAAACCTTTCCATACAAATCGATTTTTTTTATTTTTTCTCATTTTTTATCCAACTTTTATTTTTATTATCGATTTTTTTTTGGGGAATGTTTTGTACATATTAATAGTGAGTAGCATAAACCTATTTTAAAATTATTAACATTTCCAAACCAAACGATTTTTTGGTTATTCTCAATTTGTATCGATTTTTTTAATTTTTCATCGATTTTTTTCCAGGAACTTTTGCGCATATTAATATCGAGTAGAATACAACTATTGTGAAAAATCGATTTTTCATTTAGTTTCAACTTTTATCGACTTTTCTCCTTTTGCTATCGATTTTTTGTTTTTTGGGATCGTTTTGAGTATACTAATATCGAGTAGTATAAACCTATTCTAAAATTATTAAACCTTTCCATACAAATCGAAGTTTATATACATATATTCTCAATTTTTATCGATTTTTCTTGTTATCGATTTTTTTTCTTCGCGAACATTTTTATAATAAGTTATCCAAAATTAATAAACATTGTTCTCAACTTTTATCAATTTATTTCTTATAGTTTTTCTCTTATTATCGATTCTTCGGTCGATTATTAATTTTGAACGATCTGCATTTTGTGTTATAATAGCTCTCAGTCGATTTTCCGGAATGCGAATCACCTTCACTTTCGCCTATATATTTTTAATCCTCAGTAATCGCTACTTTCAGTCCAAAATAACTGAACAATTTTACATTTACTACTAAGCATTCCCTAATTTTCTTTCTTTGTAATCTGTAAGAAATGCTACATTTTCTATATTAAGACGTAAAAATACAGGTTTAAACTATTTTTAATGAACTGTTAAAATAATACTTAATAATCCAGCATTAATCTGTTGTTCTTGGTCTGTAAGAAATACTGCATTTCTAGATATTTATTAATTAAAATATTGGCTATGGGAATAAGTTTTTGCCCTCGTAAAAGAGGTGCCGCTGCTGATACTATGTTTGTGTTCGCTCTAGTAATATAATATTCCCATACCCAATAAAACAATGTGTAACATAAATTCTCCTTTTAATCTTAGTAGTCTTTGTCAACTGAAGACTTATTTTTGGAATTCAAATTTAAATAGTTAATATTTGATAAGTATCTATCATAAGTATAATTCAATGTAACACTTGTAGAAATATTAGTTTGAAGATTTCTTGGCGTCGATTCTCTTTCGTCATCATATTCGCGCAAATGTGTCAACTGGGCGCCGTGGCTTAGTTGGTTAAAGCGCCTGTCTAGTAAACAGGAGATCGTGAGTTCGAATCTCGCCGGGGCCTACAGTAATTGGTTAGTTGAAGATTACTGAAGAAGAATTTTTTAAACATAAAATATATTTGATTTTTATAATTTAAAAAAATGTAATATAGGAGAATTGAGGCACTTTCCGATCTTTAGGCTTCAGGCCCAAAATACGCGTACCTAATTTCAATTTCCATCTAACTACTCAACCCTGAAAAAAGTCATGTTTTTTGCCTACTCGGAAAAGAGCTCAAAACACGACAATTTTGTATCTCGATTTGTCTGGCACACACACTTCTTGAGTGACCACAAGAGCGGATAAGAATAAAATAGATTAGATGTTAAATTATATCGCTTAGTTTTTGTAAAAGTATCTTAATCCGAAAAAAATTTACACACTGTGTAAAAAATGCATGACGATATCTACTAACAGTAATGCATTTAATATAAAAATTTACGCAGTAATAGTAACTTAATACTAATAACTAAGTAAATTTACTAGAACTGAATCAAATCAATTGCGTTTAATTACGACCCCTACACGTACCCCTGCATGTCTATTAGTATACTGCCGCCGTCTCGTCACAAGTTTCAAATATGATTAACGTATTACGTCATTTTCAAAATTATACATCTTCCGATAGGGTGATTAATTTTGCACTACCTAGTAAATACTCGTATAGAGCGTTAGAGTAACCGTCAAATCGTACTCTTATCTGACAGAGATGACACAATCCAGATTTGGTTGTGTCATTTCAAAGGGAATCCGTACTCCACTTCAATAAAAAAATACGCAGTCAAATCAGGGACTGAGGCTCAAACTCGTTTCTTCAGTTAAATGTTGGGAAATGGTGTTCATTATTGCCATGACAGCTGGTTCTATGGTATAGTATTTAAGAGGGTGTTTAGTTAAGGGGGTGGGGCACCGCCCATAGTCGTTAACTATAAATGTAAATCAGTTGCTTCAAGCATATAAGAATTTAATAGTAATAGACTTGCCCTTAACACTGAATTTCTCGTTTGATATGTAAAGTAGCGGCATTTAACCGGGTGGAAGTGTGTTAAAAAATTGTTGCAAAGAGTAAGTGGCAATGTATGACGTACCCGCATACAAAATAAACTGAGACATGTATGTATATACCTTAGAGTTGGTGGTAAATATTTGACAGTTTAACATTTTTTATATTATATTCTACTATTTTAATAAATACACATTTAATGAACTACATAAAAAAGTTACTCATATAAGTAACAGGGTGGGTATGTCATATCCGGCAACACTTTCACCAGGTTAAATTTACTATTTGATTTTCACAACTAGGTAGCTCATGCTATTGCATCCAAGCAGGGTTACCAACTGGCGCCGTGGCTTAGTTGGTTAAAGCGCCTGTCTAGTAAACAGGAGATCGTGAGTTCGAATCTCGCCGGGGCCTTCAGTGATTCTTACTGATAACAACTTTTTAGTTTTTTTTTTCAGATATATGTAAAAAGTTTTTTCTAAACTAGTACAAAAAACAACAAGAAACAAGAATGAATTGGCAACCAATTTTTTTTTTCTTATTTAATTTAGCTAACAGAAGGAACCGGAAGGCAAGAATTAAGAAATTCTGCATTACGCAAATATTTATGCTAACAAATATAAACAGGAATATCAAAATTGAGAAAAAGTAGAAAATCTTTATATCATAAAAGTGAATGTTTGTCTGTATGTCATCGATAAACTCAAAAACTACTGGACCGATTATTATAGAAATTTGTATATATATGTATTTTTCCACGGAAAAGGTTTCTAGATTATGCTCATTGATGCCACCAGGTGGCGCTGCAGAGTAGTCTATAGCGTCATTTACAGATGCATCGGCTGCAAATTTTGCAAAACAATTATTGGATATTGGAAATGGGCGAATGGAAATTGATGAATCTACACAATGTATAACCCTTCCAGAAAATTTCTGTAAGATCACAGAAAGCATCGACGAATTGGTGCAAAAAGTTTTCCCAAATATTGCACAAACCTACAAAAACCATCAGTGGCTCAGTACGCGTGCTATATTAGCAGTCCAAAAACATCGATGTCAATACCATCAACTTCACCATTCAGCATGGAATACCCAGTGAAACGACAACATATAAGTCCATCGATACTGCGGAGATGCAAGACGAGGTTGCCAACTATCCAACTGATTTCTTGAATTCGCTTGATTTGCCAGGCATGCCGCCGCACGTTCTTACATTGAAAATTGGCGTACCCATCATTCTTCTTCGAAACATAAATCCACACCGAAATTGCAACGGAGCCAGACTCTCAGTCAAGAAAATGAGGAACAATGTTATCGAGGCAACAATTTTGACTGGAAAATTCAAAGGTGAAGACGTACTGTTGCCACATATCCCAATGATCGCGACAGATATGCCATTCGAATTCAAACTTTTACAGTTCCCGGTGCGACTCGCTTTCGCAATGACTCTTAACAAAGCACAAGGACAATCGTTACAAGTGTGTGGATTAAAATTGGAGAATCCATGCTTTTCACATGGACAGCTCCATCTGGCTTGCTCACGTGTCGGAAAACCTTCTGCTTTATACGTCTACGCACCAGATGAAAAAACATCCAATGTGTATCCCACAGCACTTCAATAAACATCGAATTGAAACTAAACTTTGTAATGCCACAATTTTTTCGAAATAAGCAAATACAATAAAATGGCTTAGAATGAATTGAATATTTGTGTACTGATTTATCCTTAAAGTTATTTTTCTTAAATTTATTTTAGTTGTTGGCGTAGCAACGGGCGCCGGGTACAGCTAGTACATATATAAAATATGCTTTTAAGATAGCGTATCTTAATAACTCAAAACCAAAGCGTACTTAATAAATTCACATGAAACCATTTATGCATTTATATGTAATTGTGTACATTAGTGTAGGCTAATTTGCATGGATCGATTTTTTCCGACATGGTTTCTACGAAAATCGGATTCTGTATGAAATTCTAAGAAAAAAGTATTTTAGAGGAGATTAATTTCGATTCCCCTAATTTTTAAGGAAGCTGTATTTAATTAATATGAAAATTGAGAGAGGGTTATGTCAATCAAAAGAGAAAGAAGAAGGTAGTAAGAAAGATATAAAACCAAAATGATTGTAAACATATTGCCAATTGTAACAAAAAATGTATGATTAGAAAAAAATTTTAAAAATAAATTTTTGAAATCTTACAAAATTTAATAAATTTTTGTGTAAATTCCATTTTGAATTACATGTGAATAAAATTATACACTATTATTTTTCCTCTTACATTATCCCAAAATTTCATATAATTGGCTTCGCAGTGCCATCATTGGGTTATTTGAAGAAAAAATAGAGATACAAAATAATTTCTTTAAAAAACATATAGAGATAAAAAACTACATTTTTCTTATTTTATTTATCTAGAAACTCCCAAGTACAAGCTTGTATTAAAAAAAAAATACTAAATTCATAATACTTTGGTTAATATCTTCATATGAAATTGGGACTCGAAATTGTACTATAGAGCTATGTTCTAGTGCACTTTTGTTCTCAGAATTATATGCACACGTAATCTGAATTTGGTAGGAATAGTGTCGAAAAAAAAAATTACCTGCTCTAGCAAGCACGACCAGCGCGCGGGCCATCCTCAACGTCGCAGTTACCACTTCGGAATTTTGAAAACCACTTTTGCGCAGTCTTTACACTCAAGGTATCCTCTCCGTGAACAATGTTTATTTCGACAGCAGCAGTTGTTGCATTTTTACCACTTTTATAAAATATACAAAATATGCCTCTTATACACGTTCGAAGATTTCATTTTATTTTTTAACAACACGTGCTTCTATCCGCGATTAAAATCACTTGTTGAATGCACAATACAAAGAAAATATAAATAGTTCCGTTATATTCCACGAATAATTTTTTGTAAGTAAAACTCGTACAAAAGTGAAATTATGGGTAAAATACGCACGAACTTATGGACTGACCTGATATATATTCATTTGCAAACAAACAAAGTGGGTTTCAAACACGAATGCCCCTTGAAAAATTTTACTGTAGCGTTTACTTTTTATTTTTCATACATTTTGTTTTTATTTTTAATTTATTAAAACTTAAATATTACACATTGGTTGTGAACTATGCTAGGCAAAATCTCTACAATACAGGTACATTCAACAATGAAAGCATTCGTGCTCATTCATGCACTACACACATCCACCAACAACAACAGGCAAAAGCTTACAGAAAAAGCTTCGTTCATAACAGTGTATTTAGTCCTTATACACTAAAAACAAAGTCACCACCATATAGTAGGATGGCCGTTCATATACTAAATTAGTGAAGTTATCCATTTTCTCATCCAATAAATGACGCATGCGGAAGCTGAGGCCTTGGTCTTGTTTTTCGACAATTGATAACAAGCAAACGATACGATGCCTGTAAATATGAGAAATAAAAATAAAATAGAAAGTTTAATGAAAATTCCATTCAACTTCTAATAGAAAATAGAAAAGTTCTGTTTTTACTTTCAATTTCATTTTTAATATTTAAAGTTAAATACTAATAATTTCGAAACCGATAACTTGAGCATTTACTTAATATTTCTATACCATAATAAAAGTTCAGTGGATAACTACATAAAACCAGGAGTACTAATAAGAAAGTGCTAGTAAAATAATTTATGGCAAGGTCGTTGGTGCATTAGTTTTGCAATTTTTATCATATCGGCTTTTCATCATTGGGATAAACTTTTGCGTTTCATTAAATATGCCTCTAGATACAGAGATTACTTAATAAAAGGGTTTAACTGGTTTGAAAAACCGTAAACCGAATAATTGTTTTGTACAAAAAAAAAATCGACAGACGGTTCATGCCATTGTCGTTAAATTATTGTAAATATTTATTTTTTAAGTAAAAGTAAATATTTATTTTTTAAAAAAAGTAAGTGAATTTAAAATTTTGCATATTTAACTTTTATTTGCAATAAATACTACTACTACTACTATTTGGTTGCTGCCATTTTCAAACTGAAAGGGTATGACAGAAAGGTGCCCACATGAGAAATCTGCATAAAGTCAAAACAGAAATTTGACAGATGTAAGAGACATTTAGTAGAAGATGGAAATGTAAGCCTACAGCTGTATTGTGACCCTATTACCTTTTTGATGGCATGTTCCTGATACTCAGGTGATTAGCTGCCGTAATATTGCAAACTATTTCGCGCCAAACTTTTGAAAATATGAAAATTTGGATCAATAGCTTCGTTTCATTCGAATTTAATTTTATGCTTAAATCAATAAAAAAACAATATTAAACTTCAAAGTAGTATTTATTTAATAAAAAATCCTTTTATCTCTTCCATTTCAACTCCGTAGTGCAAATTTTTATTGATTGATTAGCTAGTGATGAACATGAGATTGTCGACATATTACTGACGCAGGACGTTGGCATTTTTGCAGACATTACAAGACAGCACCTGATTATATCTCATAAAAAGTAACACTACTCTAATATTAAACTACAAGACTCCCCTAGAGAAAAGAGTCGAAAAGGCATTGAATGTAGGTAGGCAGGGTGGTTGTAATAAGACACTCTTAGACCTTCCGCAGGTCCATTGTGATACCACTGGAGCTTATCCTTACTCTACGAGTTCCTTTTCAAACCATCCGGTTGCTTTAATAAACGAGCAGAGCTTCGTTAGTTTTAGATGGGCTATATCCGCTACATCGGTTAGAAATGCTGTATCAAGAGTGCGCAGCCTTCTCATAGCTAGGCTTTCACACTCACATAAAAGGTGTCTGACTGTTTCCTCTTGTTCTGTATTAAGACAGCTTCTACAGAAATCGAAGTACGGTAGTCCTAACCTTCTAGCGTGGCTGCCTATTAAACAATGACCTGTTAATACACCTATCATTTTTCTTATAGATTCTCTGTTGAATCTTAGCAAGATCTTCGATCGACCGCTGTTCCAGTTCGGCCATGTCTGTCTGCTTAGTTCGCATGTTGTGAGGTTTTGCCAGTTTGGTTTTACCTTTTTGATGGTTTCCCTGTCTATAAGTAATTTACAAGTGGCTATGGGCATTGGTATCAGCGCCTTATCCGGTTCGAGATCGAGTGTTGTACCGGTTTTTGCAAGTTCATCCGCCTTACAGTTTCCTGCAATGTTCCTGTGGCCTGGTACCCAGATAAGGTGCACCTTGTAGCACTTAGATACGTGATCTAGTAGTTTAAAACATTCTAGAATTGTTTTTGATAAGTGCGTTTTTGATTCCAGCGCTTTTATTGCTGCTTGACTGTCCGAGTAAATGACGCTTCATTTGTGGATAATACTCTCGTTTTTATTTCTTTAAGTCCCTCTTTTATGGCAGTGACTTCCGCCTGAAATACACTGCAATGATCAGGTAAGCGAAATGATTGGCATACTCCGAGTTTGTCGGAGTAGACCCCTCCACCTACTTTGTTGTCCAGTTTTGAGCCATCTGTGTAGATGTTTAAGTCATTTATCTTAACAATGAGCCCGTTATCCCATTTCTCTTTGGAAGGAAATACTGTGACCAAGGATTTATTAAAATTAATGTCCTTGGCCCTACAGAAATCCGTTGTGCTGGGAATGCAGGGGAATTGTTCTAAAATTGAGGAGTGTCCTCTTTGGTTCGTTCTGAGTAGGCCGATTTCTCTTAGTCTGACAGTTGCTTTGGCAGCTGTTTGCTTACCGTATTGCTCTATTGGTAAAATGTTAAGCATAATATTTAGTGCATCTGTGGGTGTGGTTCTGAGAGCCCCGCAGATGCAAAGACTGGCCATTCTTTGTACGTGTGCCATGGTTCTTTTAATGTACAATTTATCTAGAGCTGGCCACCATACTAATATGCCGTATGTTAGGATTGGTCTGACAATTGCCGTGTAAAGCCAATATACGATAGATGGGGAGAGACCCCAACTTAGTCCTATCAGCTGTTCACAAGAGTATAGTGCTATTGTCGCCCTTTTTACTCTATCTTCGACATTTGCCTTCCAAGTTAGCTTTCGGTCTAGTATTAGACCTAAGTAGCGGGCCTCATCATGAATGTTTAGTTGCGCTTAATCGCTGGTATAAATAAACATATGTTAATAGTGTCGGAAAAGTGCTACCAAAAATTGCATTAGTTTGGAAGCACTTAATGGGTGATCCTATGTTCTATCAACACCCTTTGTGCTCTCTTTCTTCTCAATGCTGTTGTTAACTGTATACTAAAAACTAAGACCTGCAAGGTGTATGCGCACGACGGGCAAAACCAAAAAAGAATTCGCAATGTTGAAGCAGGAAAAGTCTCTCGCTAATAAAACTCTCTTGAAAGGGAGTTGGCAGCATTAGAAATATTGAGAATATTAGTTTCATGAGTTATATCATACTCGCTAGTGGCGAATCTTGCTCTATAACTTAGCTTGCTTTCACATGCAAAATGTGTCGTCAAGTGAGCAGAGCCCAGAGATAGCGAGCAGGGAAGTGGTGAATCGAAGTTGTGCCTTATATTTTGTTTGATATTGAAATCGCAGTGCCCGAATGGACTATGCGTGAATATCATTGAGTAGGATCAGATTTCAAAACCCATTAGAAGCATGAAACACCTTATCCAAATTAATAATTTCTCAGCACCGCATGCAAAAAAAAAAAAATAAAAAATTAACGCGATTCTTAAGCGTCTTCAAGCCTGCACTTTATTATACATAGTAGAAGTGAATGGGCGATAAAGCTGCATAGTCGGAAATTTTCTAATGGTTGTAATTGAAAAGGTGAAAGTTGTAATGGGATTTTTTTTTTAATTCTCAAATTTAACGAAAAAAATTTAACATTAAACTGTAGGTCACTCACAATCTAACGATGCCGCTAAATGTATGCTTTGGTGCAGTTTGTAGCCAACGGTATCAATAAATCATAATTTTTCAAATTGCTACCGTAAATGGTATTCACCACAGCAAAGTAATTCCAATTGTTGATTGATGATTGATGATTCAAGACAAATTATAAAATACCATATACAGCGCGTGAAAATATCCCCATTATTTTGTTCTTATGAATATTTGTCACCAAATTATCTCAAAAGAATATATAGGCCTGTGGAGACAAGCCAGCTGTGATAATCGCCTTTGAAGATAGCATTCGGCGCTTTTGTAGCTGGTTAAGTTGCATTAAATCAGACCGACTTGAATGCCTTCATAAAACCCTGTTGAAGTAATAGTATGCCCGAAATTCTTTTGAAACACTAAAATCTTGAAAATTTGTGACATAGTTATTTCATAAATCAAACCGCTTCATCCCTTTTTTTGCTTTATGTAAAGTTCTATGAAATATAGTTCAATCAAATCGAAAGAAGACTTCCCAATTTGAAGTTTGCAGTTACGTAATTGGCACTAACCCCCTTATTGGGTGTTTGGCCCAGATCCTCCTACTATATTGTGCGGTTTAATTTTTCCCACAAATGGAGGGTCCTACTGTTTAACGTCACTTCCGAACAGCAGCTGGTTTTTTGTTAGGATCTTTTTAATGGCAGAAATACATTCGGAGGTTTTCGATGGTCTGCCGAGGAGCGACCGCCATTAGAAAAAAAACATTTTCTATCATTTCGTTTGGCGTTTTATGACCGGGATTTCGAACTTGATTGCTACCGAAAGGTTACCATGCAGCATCCATTCGACTACGGCGAAATAGTAGTTATTAGCTATATAGATTTTTAAAGTATCACCAATTCATTCGCCTGGCACTTTTTTTGGTGTTTTTTTTTTATTTAGCAAAATAAATAAAATTGTAAATCATAAAATTTGTGCGAAATATTTTGGCGGTGGTCTTAGAATATGATAAGTTCCATAATTTCTACGGAAAATTTGGACCTATTTCACAAACAAGAACTTGAACGATTAGTAGAGCGTTTTTATCATTTTTTCTCATCGGGAATTCAATTTTGCTTAAACCTAATTTAATAAATATCGCTAGTGGTGTAACCTTCAAGGTTCGCACGCATATTTGTCACCTTTTGTGTTGCAAACGCTTCACACGATCTCGTATATCCGCAGCCAATGTTTCGGCCATTTGCAGCGAACGCCATGAATCGTAAGAGCGACCAAAGCGATCCCATGTCAAGCGCTCCTCAATAGCCGTTTCGATTAGCTTATAAACAGTCTCCATGCTAAAATTATTGCGAAAGTATTCCCAATCACGTTTCGGCTTTTCCACAGCACATTCGACATCTTCGCCCTCACCAGCGCTGGAATGTAGTTTCTGCAGAGCGCGCTTTTTGCCCAACATCGATTCCATAAGCAAAGCATTCATGCGATTGGTGGTGCGCACAGAGGCGGTGATGCTGTGTAGAGCCAAAACAAAAAACAAAAAAAGAGTTGAAAGAGTTAAAAGAGTATACTTATGCATTGTTGGGGATTAGTAATTTATTAAGGCACACTTTCACACATTTTCAATCATTTTCATAGACCCTTAATTTCAATTTTACCGTGTTCGCACGCCATTCCAAGTGGACATTTCGGGTAATCAATCAATCAATAACTTTATATTTTCACTTTATTTATTTGTATTTTCTTTTTTTTGCTGAAGGTTATCATTTATTCTAAGCCAACGGAACTGCCACTTGACGAGCCATCAGAAATGCAACGCGCATGCAACTGAATCGTTGAATTGACGCCGCACTGCGCCAAACCCACAATAACGCGCCAAATGCCCGCCACCGACAATTGACTTGTTCGACGATACGCTTATTCTATTCATAACGGTATTATGTGATGGCATGTGAATATATGTAGACATGTTTATATTGTTTATGTAGGTATTCGTGCAGCTCTGATAGCAGATAGTTTTCAATGCCAAGCATTTGTCGCCCCCTTCCTTTGGTTGTTTCGACAACGTTGTGACATTTGAGGTTTGCTATTTTTCGCTGTTGGCGTGTTGCAAGTCGTAAATCATCACAATTACATGTGGCTATGACAGCACCCACTCGCAGGTGCGCTGATGAGCCAATGAGCCGCATGAAGCGATCAGCTTGCAAAAATCTCATTGAGCTGCAAGCGCAATAGCACGACAGGAGTAGCAGTAAACTGAAAGGCCTTCACTCTAATGGTGTTGGCATATGTTCATTATATTATGCCAAAGTATTTGTTTATTTGCATATATCTGCATTAGCACAACCTGGTCGCTCCAGGCTTCGCCAGGGATGCTAAGTGAAAATTTACGAACGTCATTTTCGGTTTTATAATGGCTTGGTTTAAGAACCTTATAGCGCAAAAATGTAAAAAAACTGCACTCTGCAGTGCATAAAAGAGCGTGAAGCGACAAATAGGTCAGAATGAATAAATCTTATTATTAAATCTTAATATACGGAAATACATTAAGTGAAATATGTCAGCTTGTGATATTATTTGCATCTGTAAAGATATATTGAACTGGTAGAAGCAGTAGAGCAGCTGATTCAATGTTTTTGTGTCCTGAGATCAACTGAAATTGACTTGCCTAGCAATACAAAATCTGTATAGGCACATAACCCATCCTTGCTGATTTTGACCACCCTTTAGAAATTCACTTGCTAACAAAATCATTGTAAGATTGTAATTCCACTGAGCTGATGACAACCGTACCAATTTACCGATTAGGTTATATTTGAGTTTTTGAAATGCATTCCTCTAATTAAAAGAATAATTTTGGAATCCTTTCCAAATTTCTTGTTAAGCGAAACTTGCATTTTACTGTAATAAAAATTTTACAAAAATTATGAAACATGTAACGTTAATCCCTTTTCAAGAGACAGTTGGTTACATCGGCTCGAGAGTATTTGTCCACATAATAATTTTTAATCTTTTCACAAATATATATTAGGGTGGTCCTTAAATGTAGGAAGAAACTTTTTACATTCGATTTCTTAAATTCCAACCCCTACAGCGATACTTCTTTAGTCAAAAAAAAAAAAAAACAATAATAATAATTTTCGTCCCGCGGCGAAATGAAAAGCGCGAAAAAAAAAATGTCTGCCTCATTTTGAACAAGCCAATTTACCAAAACTTATCTGAAGGCGTTTAATTTTACGATGCGTTGGCGGCTTTATGCAAAACAATACATAATGAAAGCTACAATCAACTCATTTGGGAGGATCCGTACCAGTTGAAATTACAGCATATTCATCAGCTTGTATTTTCAATGAAGGAAAAAAAGCTTTGCTGAAGATTTTTTAAGCTTTGGGGGTGCCCTTTGGTACTCATTCTCATGAATTCGTCGAGAGTGAGGACGAGAGGCATGTCTCGATATTTGAACTGCGCGCGCAAAATGTGACAAAGGAAGGAAGAATGGCTCGAAGACAACACCAGATCGACCTTTTGGAAGCTGGCACGAGTGCAGAAAAGTCCTACTATGGTTCTGGTGTCGATAGTGACTTGTAAGTTTGACTGAATAAAAATTATCCATAAATGAAGTGCACGCAAAACTTAATACGCCATTAGCTCGAAGCCGTGTTTTTTGAAAACTACCGTCGCGGTGATCATTATTTTTCAAAAACTATTTGGCCGATTTGCATAAACTTTTTTTTTAATTATTCGAAGTTCCAACCTCGTGAATCTGAACGGTTCACTTTTTATATTATTTGCATAGTTCACTGGAATTATTTTTTTTTTTTTTTTGATTTTTCAACCCCTCAAAAATGGTTTTTTGGTGCAAAGCGGTTTTCATATCGAGAAAAACTTTTTTTTGGGTAAACAAACCGTTCAGATTCACTAGAAAACATTTTTCTACAATAATCATTTAATTTTTTTTATTTCAGTTGAGCTGCTCATGCGCTACCGTGATCACCGCAAGCCTCTTCTAAAAAACGGCGTTTCGGGGGAGGGGCGATAGCAACAAAAAATAATAACATTTCCTTAAATAAAAACACCAAAATGTATTCCTCTAGAGTTACCCTTCAGTATGATATATGCCTTATTTGAATAAAAGTTCTAAAACATATTTTAAAAAAATTATGACAATCGTCCATTTTTTCGGGCTCACAAGGTATGTATATAACCCCAAAAAACAAGCCGCAGAGGTGGCAAAATTCAGATTCATCCAAGGAGGCTCAAAAAATTAAATCTAGATGAAAATAAAAAAAGTTTTTTTATTTAAAATTAAATTTATTACAATATCATATATTGAACTGATCGGGACCAAAATACACACGTGATATCTTCGACTATAGTGCTTAGTATCGATTTTGGATGTTAGATTAAACATAATTCTTTTTAGTTTTTGCGCCTTCAGAGCATAATCTGAATTTTTACCCCTGTGTTACATGCCATAATTGTCAACAATTATTACCGATTAACATAATGTCACTTATGGCAAACATGTTAAGAAAAAACCAATTCGAGTAAATAGTTTACACTACAGATACGATCAATTAAAAGTATATTGCTTCCAAACACTACTAAATTTTAACATCCACATATTTCTTCTAGCTGACCTTTTTAACACGCACTAGTCTTTGGCAAAAAAATGCAAATTAAGCCTCAGAATTTATTGTTTTCTCAGTTTGCAATTAATCCACAAACTAGATTCATTTTGTATCCCCAAAAAAATTATGATGATGACACCTTTTTGGCCGATTTTGGACACGAACTCGTTTTGGAACCGAAGGACCAGGTTCGCACCACTATTTCCGGGTTTATTTTCATTTAGCATCATGGAGATAGACCCAAGACTCATCGATAGTGCTGAAGCGATGCACAAAATGCACTTTATCCTTTCAAAAACGCTCTAAATGTTGCTGAGAAAATCGCAATCGAATGCCAAATTTTGTGGACTCAGCTTTTTGAATCCCAATACTTCAATCAAAATATTGCTTACTCTGCCCAATGAGTGACTGCATTTGTGTCCCTTCTTTTCAGGTCTAAATATCGCTCTAGCGAAGCGCTGGCACACATACTCGTATATTAACATATGGACTGAAAAGTCCCGGGCCTAACACACACTTGGGACCATTTCCATTGATGTTTCATTTCTGATAGATATCAGTGGAATGCAGAAGCTAACATTTCTCTATGAACTGCATCCCAAGCAAAGACTTTTTTTCAAGTTCGTTCTAACTATGCTTACGCCTCCAGTCCTAATTCATAAAATATATTTTAATGTGTAGCATATTATTAATTTGTATGCAAAGATCTCGATGATTTTCCAATACGATATTTTGTATTTTTTCTAAAATGCCTCGTGTTATTACTGTTGCTGGGCGTCCTTGACGTGGATCGTCTTCCAGACTTGTACGAACACGTTTAAATTCAGCAATTCATCTTTCGACTGTACTACTTCATGGCGAAGTGTACTTATACACTTTCAACATTCGTTCATAAATTTCCTTTAAGCCTTTCAAAAATAAAAATTCAATCACTGCGCGATACTTGATTTTTTCCATTGTAGAAAATACTGTGGCTCATCAATACTAAATGGCTTGTAAACAAAGAATGAATTGACAGATTGATATCAAACTTTACATATAATACGTTCATGTGAGGAGTGTATCAACATAACAAAAAAAATTTAGGCTAGTCGCAACGCCCTCTCTTTTCGGACCGCAAAACTTATTGAACAACCTCGATCTTAACTCTAAACATGGTCTCTTGCTCTCCCTCAGCTAAATACAAAATAGATATGTTTAGTATACTGGACGTAATAATTTTGCATCTTACTGCAACCGTATTTCTTAAAGACATCACATCAAATAAATTTCTGAAAAATCTAAAATCACATACAAATTTTTGAAGTCAAATTGACCGCCGTAGCCGAATGGATTGATGCGTATCTACCACTCAAGAGTGCGTAGGTTCAAATCTCCGAGGACAGAAAAAGGTTTTCTATTAGCGGTCGCCCCTCGGCAGGCAGTGTCAAACCTTGAAATATGTTTCTGTCATGGAAAAGATCTTCCTAAAAACACCATGTGCCGTTCAGAGTGGGCTTAAGGCTTGTAGGTCTTTCCATTTGTGGAACAACATCACAGACGCACGCCAAAAGTAGGAAGAGGAGCTCGGCCAGACACCTAACAGGAGTGTACGCGCAAATTATTTATTTATTTTTTATTTGAATTAAAAAGAAATTCATCATATGGTGGTAGTATTAATATCTCTCCCTGCTTTCAATTTACGTAACTTAAGCAAACATAAAATATTAGGTTTGGCTAGTAATTATGGTGAAAAACAATATTGTGAAGAGAACTTGGGCTGCCTTATCACGGAAGTTAGTCGCCAGCTGAATTGTACACGATCATCTCAAATGTATTCACACACTCGTCCAATCAATTGTTGTTCAGACGGTAACGAAGTGACATTGTATTAATTGCTTTCCTATATCACTAACACAGTACTAGTTTTTTCTTAAACAAATCGGGGTAATGACGCCTGCTACGTCTGCCCATCAACTGATTCTGTCAAATTCGCTGAGAGTGGGCTAACGGTTTGATTTTCGCCAAACCATTAAAAATCTTTTCTAGGAATTTCAAAAAAACGATTTTTTTTTCTTCAATATTTCGAAAGTATAGTATCTTAAGAATATACTTTGAAATTTTCATGCAGATATTCCCAATATTATAGCTTCTACAGCCCATTAACTAGGTAGACAGAGGCCCGCGCGTTCCTGTACCTCGAACTTTAAACTCTTTTATCTCGAAACTACTTTTTTCAGCCTGGTGTTGTAAAACAAAAACTATTCAACCAAATCATCTGAAATTTTAATATGTTGTTCACACCATCAATGGCTATCGTCCGTACTGAAATCATAATATCATTTTAATTATTTCGTATTTTTAGTTAAAAAACTGAAAAAATCCCGGTTTAAGAGCATAAAAATCAAAACCGCGCTGTTTTGCAAATTTGTTGTTTAATCTCTTGGCGGGGCATACATAGCTAGAGTCATACCGATTAATAATTTTGGTTTTTTGTTTCAGATAAATAGAAGAGCCAAAATATGTAGATAACACCGTTCAGGTGCAATTTTTGGGAAGGTCAACTTCCGGCCATCAGGACCCCTTGAGAGTCCCATTCCCCAGGTTGCTCCCAATTTTGTTAGGTTGCGTAAGCGCCTATGGTAATTTCACTACAAGTTTCGCTGGAAGAATGTAAACGCGATGCAGCTTCAGTTTGTAATTATTCAATTCAGTTGATTTCTCGCCATTTACAGGAATTGGTAATCATTCAGTCTATAATGTGACCTACTCCATAGCAAATGGTATTAACTCAACAAGTGGCGCCGCTTGTGCTCTTCAAGCGCCGAAACTAATCTGATTGAGGTCTGCAAAAACTATGTAAATATAGGTCCTTCTTCTCCAAATTGTCGGTGGCATCTTAATATAGTTCTACAAATGTAGTGACGTCAGAACAGTAGATGATTTCAAGAAAAACGTCTACATGCCATTACTTGCGGCTACTTTTATTTGCAAACTTATTCGATAATCTGATATCTCATTCCCCCGCCATCGAAGCTGGAATCAGCCGAATGGGAGTCGAAAGCATCACTTGCTTTATTGTTTTAAGAGTACAAAGATGAGACGTAAAGCAAATAATAATTATTTCTCCGAAATCACTCCAAAAAAAAAACTTTTTATATGAAAACAATTTTCACGTTTTTTCAAAAACATCAAAAATCATCTTTAAATAAAAGACTGTAAATTTCATCAAAAACCCAGAAGTTGATACTAAATCGAAAACCACATGCGAACACGTTAATTTCATTGATATTCTCCTATTAAGGTATTTGTTTACAAGTTGCCATTGTTGCTTGAAATTTCTAAATTATTATTGATTCCCTAACGCGAAATACTATATATACATACATACATACATACTCACACCTGCATATCTGCACTTCTCTGTGTCTACCTTCTGCATTAAGGCTGGCTGCTATGCAAGTTTGATTAAATACACATTCACACCATTTGTAAATATATGCGAGTAGTGTACATAGAAGCGCTGCTGTTCGCCATGGCGTATGAGCACCCACAAACCGATGAAATCCAATACAAACCAGATAGGCGAATTCACCTTGCCGCTTACATGCCAATTTTCAATAATACCACAACTTTTAATTTGCAATTAAATTGTTGAGAAAACTTTTGCGCTCTTCTCACTGCCTAACTGTCTCCCACCTCCACTTGTTTTCAGCTATTGCAAAACGAAGTAATCAACTCAACGCTCAGTAGCCTTCAACACCAACTACAACAGTAGAACTCTTACAAGTTTTGTTGGTTTTCCGTAACTTTTCACACATTAACCGCGAAAATTTTACGATGTGATACACGTGCGCATATACAAAAGCTATGTATATATACACAGGTAACACAAAATAAACATATTTACATCCAAACACTTGAATATTTTTTAGTCCAAATATTGCAAGATGGCTGGAGGCGTCATGACACTGCTACGCCTTCCAGCGAAATAGTTTTTTTTTTTGGAGTTCCTTCAACGCTTTTTATATTTTCCGCAATTATTCTTTATATTTTGCTCTACACCTTAACTCATCTTATTTGTTTATCTACTTTTCGAAAAATTCTATTTATATTTTAATTTGTGTTGTTATTTTCTTTCTACATTCACTACACCTCCCATTACTTACGCCTTCACTCGATCCATTCGCCGGCGTTTGTTGCTAGTTACTCCTACGTTTGTTGATCCCACTGTCGTAAATTGTACTGAATTGCTGCGCTGACAGAAAAGCGCATTTTGGCCACTTATTTCGCGAAGCCATTGTTTTCTATTGTGAAAACCTCACTGCATGTACAACCGTACATATGTACATTCGCTTTTATCCTTCTATTGAAATCTAATTCCATTATAGGCGTATTCGATTCTCGAATATTTTCCATTAGCCTATCCATTTTCAACGCTTCTAATATTCTTTCATTCTTCAATCCTTCATTGTTTTGTAAGTGTATGTATGCACGTTTGGGTGACTGGGTAATTTGGCACGTTTGCAAGTGCCAAAAGTGCAATTTTTTCATTGACTTATTGCTTACAGGGTGATTATTGGAAGTTTTCTTAAGATCTTTTCTTTAAATCTTGAAAATTATTTTTTATTCCGCTTAAAAATTATGAATAATTATTCCGCTTAAAAAACAATAAGGCACTACTATGGCCTTCGGCCAGCTAAAACAAATGAGTAGTAGTAGTAGTAAGTACATTTAGCACATTCATTTCTTATATCGTTTTTGTAATTTTCTTGTTCTCGACCATTTAATTTGTTAATCAAATTCTTAGTTCTAAAATATATTCGACATTAGTAAAAAAGTTGTTTGATTTTTTCTGCTAAATTTACATCAGAACTTAATCTCAATTATTTAGCTATTAAATTTTTTGCTGTGCATTATTTTTGAGTTAAATTTATTCAAAATTTCTTTCATATTTTTTATATTCACCAGGAATTCTGATTCGGCTTTTATCAGACTACCATTTGAAATTCGGTCTATCCATATGTAAGAAGAGAATATTTTCTTTTCATATTCGGTAATGGATAATTTCCATATAACGTCCAACGTTTTCGTTTGAGTGGACAGTTAAGAGGCTTAAAATGCTGCAAGAATTGACTGCACTGGCTCTTACCACACACGGCACACCGCTTGTACTTCCTTTTCATTTTATTATTTTAAAACACAGTCTGGAATTGCAATCACAAAAAATTGTAATTATGAATTGTGACATTTGAGGCGCCGTTCCAAGGGAAGAAATAGAATATGGTTGAGTGTGCATTGACCAAAAAATACTCTCACTGTATACCGATGATTGAAAACTAACTTTGCGGACTAGCTTTTAAGGTAGTTAGGTCAAATGGTTGAAGTACCACACTGGCACTCCCCAAGTAGCACTAAAGCGCCGTTTTTATATCATTATGAAACCACCAACGGACAGATAACTACGGCCAACCAGAGATGTTGATGTAACAGAGTAGGTTGATGGGATTTAGGTTAGAGCACTGCCACAGGCGGTCGAAGAAAAAAGCATCCAGTGACCATAGTTGTCTAACTGCCAAAACCGTACATTTACAGGGAAAGTGCTCAACAGTCTTTTTCTCTGAAAGGTCCCCACAGCTTCTGCAATGGGGGATAAATAAACTTTTCAGCGTGTATGCTGATCGTCCAATGTCCGGTAAGCACAGTTATGAGTGAGCATGCTTCGTCCTGCGTCTATTGTGCAATTCCCCTTTAATAAAAGGCAGTGAGCTGCCGATGACCGGGTAGGAAACCTCTGAGACCAATTTAGTCGACCTGTTTCTGGCAAGCTCATCAGCAATTTCATTTTCCTCTATGTTGATATGTCCTGGAACCCAGATCAGATAAATATTACCTGCACACCCAAGAGATGTTATCTCCTTTTTAAAGGAGTTAACCAGTTTGGATCTGCACCATAGTGTCATCAGAGCCTTGATCGCAGCTTGACTATCGGCAAAAATGTTGATATTTCTCTCGCTTCCGCCTTCCTTAAGCATTTTGCATGCCCACAGGATGGCAAAGATTTATACCTGAGAAACACTTTTAGTATTCGGCAGTTTTAACCAAACCACTGCTCCCACTCTAGATTCCGTCTTGGTGCCATCAATGAAGACAGAGGTACCAGCAACAATACAGAGCTTTCCCTAGTTCCAATCTTGGAAAGAGTACCCTGGCACGTCCCTCAAACTATAGTTTTCGGATAGAGAGATCTGCACGAAGTTCAGAGAAATATGGTGTTAACTATCTAAAAATGATTCGATGCCTCCGGGGAGATTGCCTCTAGGAAACCAATCTCCTTTAACCGGATTGCACTTTGAGCAGCGATGGAAATAACGGGAAAGTTGATAGAAGTAAGTGCAAAACGACATTAAAGGCACCACTGGGACAAGTGCTATATGCTGCGCTGGTGCCAATAGAAGCAGAACATTTCACATTTCCGATACCATTAGGACCAAGTCTTTGCCACTACCTTAACCCCATTCTTATTTAACTTAGGCAGAACTTCGTCGATAGCCACTATCCAAATAGAGGCGAAAGAACAGCATCCTGCGGCGTCCCCTTGTGCACAAATCTAGTGACTTTTGCCCCTCTTGCCCCCGCACTTACTTCCCTACAACCTAGCAGGGAATAGATCCAGAGACAGACAGGTCTCTTCACCTCTAGTCTATCTAACGCTGTGACAATTGACCCCGCTATAATGCTATTAAGGCCTCATTTCAAATGGTGTTTTTTGGGTGTTTCTCTAAAAGTGTGTAAAACGGAAACCAAAAAAGATTTTTTATTTTAGTTTTGAGTATTTTATTTTTGGTCTACTGTAAAAACATAAAAAAATTTTTTTGCCCATAAAAGGTGCGTTCAAAAAGTTGTGAGCCTTCAAAAATGGTATTCCAAAAACAGGTATGACGCTGGCAACACGGATTCCGGCACCCGCAGGAGTCTGAAATTAAAAAAACAAAACGGTTCTTGTTCAGTTTGAATGAAGTTATCGTGTAAACTGCCATCTTAAAAAAAATTGACAAAATGGCGGACGTTCAAAGATGAAAAGCCGTTTTACATTCTTGTTTTTTGGTCCGAATACTTGACTTTAAAGGTCCGAAAATACTAAAAAAATTGTTTTCCAAATGAACATAGTTCACATAATAAATGTTCATTTAAATTTTATTTCATTAAAATCGGTTCAATAGAGCCCGCTATATCTGTGTCCATTGTCCATGTGACGACCATTTTTGGAAGGCTAACAATTTTTCGAACGCACCTCTTATAGCCAAAAAAAAATTTTTGTTTTTTAACAATGAGCTGAGAAATAAAATACTGAAAACAAATATAGAAAATGTGTTTTCGTTTCCGTTTTACATGCTTTTAAAGAAACACCCAAAAAACATCATTTCATATGAGGCGAGTGCCTTAAAAGCACCCGCTATACTATAAAGGACGCCACAGTGAATTGCTTGCCCTCCAGAGATTTTTAAAGGACGTTAATGTCAAAAATTATAAACAAAGTGACTAAAATGGGTAAACTTTCATATTTCAATTTGAAATTACAGTATATTTTTTATAACGTAACAGTAAATTTCAGTTACAATTTATTAAGTATCATACATTTCGGTTCTAGCGGTACTGATTTGAACATTTTGTTCTAATTACCCGAAACTGTTAAGTTTTATTCACTGATTCTGACATTTTAGGGATCAAAAGCAGAAACAAAGTATTTTACTCTTGTTGTTTTTGTCTACTGCTACTACCTGTTCGATGTGTCTGTATGCAAGCTAAACACATTCTTGTTTTTTACTTATTTCTAGAGTTGAAGTTCAATTTTGCGCGTTGGCGTATTAAAAGACGTATAATAGAATATTTTAGCATAAGAATGCGCAAAAGGGTGAAAACCTAATAATATCGCAAAGCAATCACGCTCATACAACATAATTTTTATTTTCCATTCACTCGTCAAGAGGAGAACGATGTAATTCAAATGAAGCCAAGTAGATTGCAACACTTTTTGACATGCTTTCGCATTTACACGTCGCAGAGGTGTTACACTAAACAAATTGTCTGCCCTTTCAACTGGATGACAGCTTTATTGTACAAAAAAGCGCAATAAAATGTGTAATAAGTAAATGAAGTTATATGAAATATGTAGTTCCTCAGCTAAAACAAATGAACGTAACTTCTTATACACCGAAAAGACAATACAATATTCACGTTGCGGATGTACAGTGGCTTACATAAGTATTGTGCGTGTGAAGGCGATTAGTTAAATCTTTTAGTTTTTGTAATTTTTTTTTTAGTTTATTTATACAAGGTGACGTAGAATTAATCACTCAATTGGGTTTTAGAACAACTTTTTTACTAAATACAAAAAAATGATTTTGAGTGATGGAAATCTTTATTTTGACCTCCATTACTTGTCTGTTTGTATATTGCAGCTGTCCGGTTCACAAATGTCAAATATGATTGATGTACGTCAACATTCGCAAAAATTATAAATCTTGCGATAGGCTAATTAATTTTTCGCCACCTTGTATGTATCATAATCGTCATCATCATTGCTTAGTCTCCGTTGTGGAGCATAGGGCCAAACCTTGTGTTGTGTAACCTTTAAAATATATTTTAAGGAACATTTTATTAATTTTTATTCTCTTAGATAAAATTTACAATAGCTTTAGTAATATACATATAAGTAGATTAATTTTAAATGTTGAAAGATACACGTTTGATGCTAATTGGCAAGAAAAGAGCACCGAATAAAGCAATGATCTGCAATAAAAGCATAAAACAAAAAAAATTATTATACGTTCAAATCAGAAAGGGTATTTTTTAAAATGAGTAAGATTTAATGTGAATTAAAAAATAAAATAAATTGAAATTTCGGTAGCTAGTTTTAATAATAGCTAGTAAGTTAGCGCAAGCGACTAAAGGCACGTTATTCCGAAGCACCATTTTTATTCTTATGGCATTTTTGGTTGAGTGTTAGGACTGGTGTGCACACTGTTGGTTTTTAAAGCTGTAATAGGTTTTTTCTGTTAAGATCAGTATACACAGATCCGATTCTAGAGATAATATTATCACCTAACATTTCTTTCAAAAATCTGCAGCACCAAATAGATGCGATCATTCAAGGGTTCCCGGTGGTCTAGAATTTTGAAAAAATCGATATTTTGTTTATTATTTCGAAAGTATAGGCTTTTAAGAACATACTGTAAAACTTTTGGAAGGATACATATTTCCAGTATTTTCGATTCTACAGCCGTTTTAGCAGGTAGAGTCAGATTCGTCATGCGGTCACTCTCAAAACTTTCAATTCAATTATCTCAATATTACTTTTTTCGGCCTAGTGTTGTCAAAAACTAAAAAAAAAGCTATTCAACCGAATCGTCTGAAATTTCAATATGTTGTTCATAACATTAATGGCTATCGCCCGTACTAGAATCATATTATTATATTAATTATTTCGTATTTTTTTGATTAAAAAACTGAAAAACCCCCGATTTTTAGAGTGTCAAATTCGAAACCGCGACATTTTGTCATTTTTTTTTTATTCTAGTACGGAACATAGCTACAATCATATTGATTAATATTTTTTTTTTTGGTTTTTGTATGTCAGATATATAGAAGAGCCAAACTGGACAACACCGTCCAGGTCAATTTTTCGGGAGCGTTAACTTTAGCGCCATTTTTAAAATTATTAAAATTAAAAAAAAAAATTGTTTCATTTGGTATGTAAAAAAGTTAAGTAAAAGGCCTAAAAAATTTAAATATCACTTTTCATTCTTTTATTTAAAAAAAAAATTCCTTAACCCTCGAGAACACGCGCCTCGTAAGATAGTACGGATTCTCGCGAATGAGCATTTTGCTCACTTCATGTAAGAATGTAACTTTTTAATGGATTATGATTTTTAAACATTTCCTTTTTAACATGGTTATAATACCAAGTCATTTTTTTTGCAATTATGTGTTTATTTAAGAAATTCACACTGTAAAATTACATAGATTCATTCAATCAAGACATAACCAAAAATTTTACATTCATACTTTAGTATATTAACAAAAAAAACTCCTTGTAATAAAATAAATAAATAAAAGACAAGAATCAGTCTTCGGTAAGATTGACATTTACGTTGCTTTCGAAGCAAGATGGGCACATATACTTAACGTGTTCCGTGCGAAGTAATTTTCCACATAAAGTGCAGCCTTTTTTCGAACGTCTGTTTTTACTCCTGGGGCAAAGCTCGCAAAAGCCCAGTTGTAGGTGTTGGCTTTCAGGTTCTTTTGCTGGTACAATGCGATCCATAGTATTTCTTAAATCACGATGTAAAGTTTTTATGGCCTGCCGATTAGAAATATGTGGCTTTATTAGCTCCAGGGCAATTTCCTTTAGAAACGTCCTCCTCTGGGTTAAATTGCCTGTATTTGATTTGTAAATAATTTGTGCGTTTATGCCAGTAATATCAATAGGCGTGAAAAAGAGGCACATTGGCCACCTGCAGGTTATCCTGGAAACTGTATATGTGCCTTTCATTTAATCAACAGTGTCTACACCCCCTTTCGTCTGGTTGTAAAAGGTTATTACTTCGGGTTTGTTCTCAGATGTTTCATCATTAGCTAGGCCATCGGCATGAAGTGATGATAGCATAAGTACAACTTTTTTCTTTTTTTTCACTGGAACTTAAGAGACAAGAACCTTGTTTTCGGCAAATGCAGTCATTGTATGTGGTTGCGGCCTTCCTTTTGCTGAAATAAATTGAGGTGGAATTTCCTTTCTATTTTTTCTTATTGTACCCACAATGGTCGTTTCTATATTATTTGTATAGTTCATCTGCTAAAGGTATTGAAGTAAAATAATTATCCATGGTAATGTTTCTGCCACTATTCAAAATTGGGGCAGCAACCCTGTTCACAACCCGAGGTTTTCAACAAAAAAATAAATCAAGAAATACTTACATTGTTTCTCGCGCAATGAGCAAAATGCCGCTCTTAAGAATCAACCGTCTGCCTACACGTCCGATCGTGCACGAATCGAAAGAAATGCTCGCCAAAGTACGATGCACAACTACTAGCGAAGGTACTCACCACAATTAGTGCCAAAATTACATAGAACATAAAAATTTCGCGAAATGAAAAATTGCTTGAGCAAAATGCTCATAGCGCGTGTTCTCGAGGGTTAAACTACCCTAAATTTTCGAGCTCTAAACCGTCGGGAGCCCTTAACTTATCCACATAGTGACATGGCAGAGAAAGTGCGCCTTATCACTTCATAGATACACATACGCGAATCGCTCTGTAAGAATTTTTACTGCACTACTACACTGGTCCAAGTTTATTATGTTTGTCCGTCATCGTATCAAAGCTGAACGCTCGAAATAAAACGCTTTAAAAATAAACTTAAAAATCGTAACAGTGTTTTTGAAAGGTTACTATATAACTCATATTAAGTATCTTATAATTATAATTCATTAAAACTGCGTTAAACCTTTTATTTCAAAATACCATATAGTACTTCCACAAAAATGTAAACTGCATTAAAAAACTATTGCAAGTCTTAGCAATTTACTTCAGTTTTAAATTAAATATTTTTTTTTTAATGAAAGTTCATTCTCCGAGAAAAAATAGAAATAAAAGTTTCAAACTAAAATGAAAATAGAAAACAAATTTAACAAATTTCCATTAAAATTTCAAACTTTTTAATTCGAATTTCTAAACAAATTACGAATACCTAGTAATATAGTCTATTGAATTTTCTTACAATAAAGTGCAAATTTGAAGTGGCGAAAAAAACGCAGTAATTTTAGGTAACTTTTTTTTATCAATGCAATTTTTTAACACTTCAAGCTGGCATTTTGTTACACCTGAATTGAATGAACTATAAAACTGCATACCCGAAGTTTGTCTAAAAATTCTGATTAAAAAGTGTGAAATTCTGATGAAAAATAAATTTGTTTTTTTGGGGAAATTTTCACAAAGATTAAGATTTGGTTTTATATAGTTTCTATAGGAGAATACTCTTAATATATTTACTGATGCCCCGAAAATATTAGTCGGAGTTGAGGCAGGGATCTATTGTGCAGAGCTGGGCATTAGGCAGCCATTTAAGCTCCCCGACCACTGCAGTATCTTTCAAGCAGAAGTCTTTGCTGTAGGTAAGGCTGCGGAAATAGCATTCGCAAAAACATCAAGCAGCGCCAAAATAAATATATACATACGTGGCAGCCCAGCGGTGATAAAAGCAATAAACTCATATGAAATTTCATCTAAAAATGTTCTTAGGACCAGGGAAGCTATAGAGAAACTAACCGCAGACAGACGGTTGCACATCTATTGGGTACCCGGACATAAGAGCATTGTAGGAAACGAAATTGTAGATGAGATTGCCAAGAGCGCTATTGACATACTATTTGAACAAGAAAACGACATACTGAAATCTTACAATCTTACGATATACAATGACATCGCTGCCGACATGAAAATACGGATAGACAGGAGGTGGGATAACCTAGTCACTTGCAAAACCGCGAAAATCATGGTTACACAAAATGCAGGTAAATAAGTCCGATTGGTACTAGCTCTGTCTAGAAACGAAAGCAGAACTATCGTGGGTATGTTGACAGGCCACAATTTGCTAGCGGCGCACGCATACAAGATAGGAATTACAAACAACGATAGTTGCAGATTTTGCAATGAACTAGAAGAGAGGGAAACGCTACAACACCTTCTATTTTCTTGCCCAAGATTAAAATGCTTAGGAGTTCTACAATATGAGAAGCTAGAATGCCTCTCGGGGTTTACTTAGATTCGCAAAAGACGCAGGTTTATTACAAGAAGCCTACTACAATAAAACGTAAAGGTTTAGCTCCATCTGGTAGCACTAAGCACCAATAGGTCTATGTGATGGTTTCAGCCATCCAGGTTAAGCAAACCCAACCTATAGGAGAATTGATTGTGTTTTCAATAAAAAAAAATTCAAATTAAGTTAGAAAAAAACAAAATGTCAAAGCTTGTCGATAAGCCCTAGTCCTATCGTTATTTAACGTACAATGTTTTTTTTTTTTTTTTCAAACTTTCATAAATCTGAAATATTTAAAAATATTTTTGTAATATTCCTTCTTGTATTATATAATATAAAATTAATAAATACAATTGTCCCAATTATACGTATGCCTGTATGTATATATGTATGTGTGTAAGCCAAAGCCACTATAAAAAATAAAACCGATAGCACCGTAAATGGTTTTTCGTTTATACGATCTCTTTCTTTCTTCTTGTGTACCAAGAAGCAGTACATGATTTTCAAAGCAATCAACCCTCGTCATTAAAGATACAACTAAAACGTGAAAAGTTCTCGTGGACTCGTACAGAAAGTTCGCAAAGGAAAAGGTCTTCAATCATATAAGGTATCCTTGAAACGGAGTATGAACGATAAACAAAATACAACCACTAAATTCACACTTCCACACTATGTTTTCAGTAGGAGCGCTCGAAATTTTGTAGTCTTCATAGCTAACCATGCATTGAAATATTTATAATTTGTTTTGATCGGGACGAAAATCATCCAGAGTCATGTCCTAAATCTTTCTTATACAATTTAATACATACATATACCATTATTTATTACCATCATATTCTCTATTAAACACTCACCTCAAGCCCTAATGTGGCCCAAGTAAAGCCTCTCGTAAGTGATCCGCATATCGTGGTGCTCATTATGATCGTTTCCTCACACCCCTTACTGAACAATTTACCTGCATGGCTCTTCTTGCCCTCATAACAGCTTAGTGGTATGTGTTGCTTAGCTTTTTTATAGTCTTCTGAGCTTTCTTTGCCGCAGCATCCATGCTGTATATAATTAAAATGGAAAAATACTCACTTATATTTTATAGTTAGTTTTTATGTTTTATCTCTCGTGCCCTTCATTCATTTTTTAGCGAAAACTTCACGAACCTTGCTCTGCAATTCATTTATAAGATCATCATCGCCATTTAAATGTGCCTGCCATGCTTCGTCAAAATGTTGCTGCGCTCTCTTTTCGATAGCAGCACTGTTTTTGATAGTAGAGCAAAGAAGGATAAGCAAGTGGCCAATAATAGTTACGATTAGGATTATGATATACTAAAAAGTGCAATAAATTAAAATTGGTTTGCTTCTACAAGGTGGCGCAAAATTAACTATCTTATCGGAAGCTTTGTAATTTTTCTATCACTAAACGTCTTTTAAAGAATAGTAAAAAAGTTGCTGAATAACAAAATCGGATGATTAATTTTGCGTAGCTTAAAAATTTTATTAAATTTATTTTATGCCATTTACCGTCCACATAAACCATTCTTTCTCTTTATGTGCACTATACCAACCAAATATTGCGAGGAGGAGTTCGAACAAGGACAAAATAAGTAGATAAGTGCAAATTAACTTGAGATCATCGGGAATTACACTCAAAATCCCAACATATAAAGCAAATGTTGAAAAAGCAAGTAGCTGTAATAATTAATGTGGTTAATGCAGAAAAAATGGATTAATACAAAAATGTCAGTATAAAAAAGGCATTGATGCAACAAATAGTATCAATAAGGAATTATAATTTTGTTTAAAAGTCCACTTATTCCAAAAAATAATTATATAAGCCAGCTAAGTGGTTATATGCATTACTACCGTTAGATTCGTCCTGATCCTGAAGTCCTCATTAGCCCAATATACTCGTATTAATACTGGCAATAATAGCAATACGATATATTGCAAGTTTTTACTATTTATATTTTATCTCATTTATTTTATTTCCTTATACAAATATGTTTATTATTACGGCCCTATATTTCAAGGTTTCAAATCTTTTGCAAAATTTTAAAACATTTACAAAACTTTTAAAATTTCAAACTTTTTAGTCAGAACTGTGTGTGTTTTGTAGTGCACTGAATTCTGCTGCCAGTTCAAGGTGGCTCAAAATTGGCGCTGAGTTTTTATAATTTTTTTATTGACGAATTTATAATTTTACTTCATATTCCGAATGCTGGATATTTGTCTCATATGGAGACTTGACTTCAGCAAAATTAAGAAAAAAAAACTAATAATTATAAAAGTTATCGCTGTTTGTGTGGAGCCCATTTCTCCAGAAGTCCTTGGATATTCTTCAAAAATCAATAAACCAAGATAAATTAGTTTTATTAATAGATAACCTAATACCTGATCGAAGTTCTTTTTTTGACGTAATAACGGCTTATAATGCAATGTAGCCGGCTGCACGCACCAAAAAATGCTTGTTCATGTGTCGTTATCTTGCTCATGCGTCGTTACCTTGCTTGAACTGCAAGCGAGAGCGCGGAACGAACGACAAAGAGGCACAATCGGTCCCGTGTTCGGCAACGTTCGACATCTGGCTCTCTCCTACTTGAGTGAGCATATATATACATACATATGTATGATTATGCGCATATGTATATAAATGCACATATGTATTTGTATTTGCATATGCCTTCTTCCTGTGTGCATGGTAATGAACCATTTCTCTGTTGAGAATGGGGCGATGATAGGAAAAGTAGCAAATGAAAGGGAGTGTTTCGAGTGTAATGTGTCTTGAAAAAATCAAATCGTTGATGGTGCCTCTTAGGGTTGTTGACTTATTGACGTCTGATGCACAATCGAAATTGAACATATCTTTCATGAATTTGATAAATGTTTCGTAATTGCTCACGTTTGTGTAAATGTAACTTGATCAATTCCATTTACCTCCTTCTTTATGCCCATACAAAATATCTATCAAACTAGTAAAATAAAAATTTTCTTTTGAAAAATGCAACCATTTCATCAGTATTTTCTTATGACGTTGTCACGTTAAACTATCGTCAGTAAACCGACTTTACAGACAACCTCTTTTTTAATTAAAAATATGGTGGCATCAGTTTTAAGTTAAAGTGATAACCAGTTCAAAAAACGCATTTAATGTTTTTCTGCTGCTTGCTGCTTTCTCTCGATCGCTCCAGAGCACCCGAGCTTAAAAAATTGCAAAAAACAAAATCCGATTCCAGAGCGCCCGAGCTAAAAAAATTGCAAAAAACAAAATCCAATTTTTTTTTTAATTCTGATTACCCCTAACCCTTTACTAGAAAGTTTGAAATTTTGATGAAGATTTGTTAATTCTACAAAGTTTGGAATTTTAATAAAAAAACTAAAGTAAATTCGATTAAAAAATAAAATTTTAAAAGTCGAAAATTTGCAATATGTTGTGCTGCTGTATTGGGCTAGCTGTTTAAATATTCTATGAAGTTGTTCGAGAAATATGACTATGTTGCTTAAATGTTTACCAATAAGTAAATATTTTATTCAAAGCTAAATTGGCATGAGCTTATAATAGAAAGTACATTGATGCATTTATGCGTATTTATGTTTAATGCACTTCCAACCCTAACGAAGGCTAGAAAAACGTTTCATATAATTTTGATTTTAAAATTGTATACAAAGTTTAAAACTTTAAGTTAAATGGAGAAAGTTAAATAGAAAATGAATAAATAGTCGAAACTTTGCAATTGCGCTGCTGTTATTCAAAACTAAAGTGTACATTTAAATTGAAATAACGTGACTGACGCTACCATAGAAAAAGTTCGCTAGCAAAAGTCGGCTAATTAGCGTGAAGTTTTCTCTTTCGAAAGGCTTCCTTACCATCAAAGTGGTTTTTTTTTTTGCAGTATGCTATCATCATAAAATGTTTTAGTTTTTCCAAAGAAATCTGAGTAGATCTTCTGGTGCAGGGAGCCAAGATGGTCGCTCCTTAACACATCAGTACCAAAGATCTCAAGTGGGATTCGAGCCAAGGCCGGGTAGACGCACAAGAAGTGGCCCGGCGTCTCATCCTTCTCTCCACATGCTGGGTAGAGTGCACTGTCTGAGATGTCAGCCTTTTCCATGCACTTCGCCCATAGAAAGTGGCCCGTCAGCAGTCCAACCAACTACCTACCGGACATGACACGTAACATAAGTTTTGTCCATCTACTTCCTCTCTCAGCCTGCCAAGCTCGCGTGTAGGTTGAAGTAACCCGTTTGCTAACCGTGGCTTTGATGGCTGCAGAAGGAAGTGGCACAGGTTGCGCTAAAGAGTCAGAGGTCTCGTTACCTGCAATACCCACGTGTCCCGGGACTCATGTTTGCATCAGGATATTATGTCTACCGACATAGTTCAGCCGGAACTTACAGGACTCAACTACCCTTGGAGTGGTTTTGGAGGGCTGTCTAAGGCCATAAGCGCAGCTTTGCTGTCGCTGCAAACACATACAGATCTTCCTCTCATTGCTCAAGAGTAACAGAGTTCGAATCCAATATCAAGTATAGTTAAATTATTAAATATAAAAGTATTATTTGATTTCTGAGTGGTTGAGTCTCATTTTGTGGTTGAAGTTTATAAATTAAAACAATGACTTGCTATTTTAAAGGATATGTTTACGATATCCAAATCTGAAGTAAATCAAATTTAAAGTTTGCAACATGAAGCAATAATTAAAGATGATGTACTTTGCCTAATTTTCACCCTGTTTCGGCATCTTGAGGTACTTAATAAATCCGTAATGCCCTCTTGGAAAAGCTACTTTTTATTTCAGAGCAAATTATAAAGAAAACGTACACAAAAGCATAGAAATGATAATTTTTCCTAAAACGCCTATTTTGAGGCAAAAGATAAATCGTCCTAAAAAATTGGTGCTGAAATGTTAGAGCATTGTTCTTTATGGAAATTTTGTTGATGAATAAAGCTAATTTTGAACAAAACAACGCGTGTTTTCTTTGTTAAGCTTAGGCCTTTCCACCCCATGTGTTCGATTGGCAAAGCTTTTGTGGAACATACCGGAAAATACAGACGTTGTTAGAATCCTACAATTAAGTTGTATTTTCTGAGTTTTGTTATCACAATTGTTTGATATTCAGTTTTCTTAAACCTCAAAAATACTTATAGCAAATTTGAGAAAAGTTGCTAAATCAAAGCTATAGAATATATGCATGTAAAGAACTCGGTCACTAGGCACATAGAGATGCCAATCGCACGTATTGGCAATTGATATGTGACGAATTCCCGCGAATAATTCAGTTAAGAATATAAATAAAATAAACATGCAATTATTCTCAACCTTTTTCTAATTTTTCGCTACCTTTTCAGAAAGGGAATAAACTTGTGCCCCTTTTTTTCTCACTTCCTAATTTCATCAATGGATTAATCAGTTGTCAAACTAACACAACCTTTTATTTTTGAATCATAGATTTGCAATTGCTTTTACTCAAAAAAAATATTTTCAAAAACAAACTTCCTTAATTAATTTATACATTTTCTGTATGCATGCATATATGTATAAATGTGTAAGTGCGAAAATACATACATACATATGTACATGAAATATTGCATGGAACGAAATTACTCACTGCATATATAATGTTAGTGATTATTACGAAGGGCTTGATTAACCCTAGTGAAAAATCCATTGAGCTTGAGTCACAGAAATTCATGTATGTATACATATGTATGTAGATGCAAATAAACTTTTAAATCTCGATTTAAACACATCGATTATTTCCGTTTTCCTATCACCAATAATAAATTTGCACTGATTCGAACACGTCAAATTGAATTGATTTCTCACACAATATTTTCAAAAATGAAAATAAAGAAACTTCAAATGTGCGCACATCAAACTGGCAGGCACACTTTTTATTATTACATTATGTTTTGAAGATGCCGGAAGCAAGAATGATAGTTATATTTTCTGTATTCCATACGCCTTGTGCCGGAAGTGCAATCGTCTGTCACATACGTTTTAACCCTTTCGGTCCGAACGGGACTTATATGTCCCGGCACATGTTTGAAGATACCTAGCCTGGAAATTAAGCGAATTTAATGGACTTTATTTATCCCATTTCGTAGTTAATGCCATTCTTAACGGTATTTCCTTCCGTTATTTGAAGTTAAATGGTAAACACGTGTTCATTAGTCAAAAAACAAACGCAAAAGTGGACGCGAATTTTGCAAGTGGTAGGTTTTTTTGCGATTTTTCGTGGTTTCTTCAAAGTTTACTAAAAATATATTTATTTATGTGCTAGTGCTCTATTATTATATTGAGGTAAGTAAGTAAAAGTTTTTGTGTTATATAAAAAATTACTGGCATTTTTATCCTGGTGGGACGTATATGTCCCATCAGTATTCTTGTTTGCTCCTTACCATAAGTAAAAACCAATTTTTTTATACTGTATTACTTGCTCATTGTTTTCTTCTTTTCACTTTACTGAAACTAAATATATGTTGAATTCATAATAAAACAAACTTTTATATAAAACGATATTGGATCATAAAATACTAAACGGGACAAATGCGTCCATAAAAATACTGAGGGGACATATAAGTCCTAGCCCCTCCCACCGCCCCTTTTTAACCGAATACAATTTTGATGGGACAAAAGACTTTTATTTCACCCATTGCAACTATTAAACATATAAAATAATTTGTATTTCCGTTAGCGGCTTTCCGTACCGAAAGGGTTAAACAAACACATTGTGGTGTAATCAAGGCGAATCTATTTAGCTGATATCAGTAGAACAGCAGATTTATTTATTTTTATTTTTCTTTTTAATTTCTTGGCCTTGTAATTTTTGAAATGTGAAATCATATTTACATTTTATTTGTTTACACTTGTAAATTGAATTGTTAGCAAGGCGAATTCATTGAAGGTGGCGCCACTCGGCGAACAAACTAATTTATACTTTAGAAAGTCACGTAAAAGTAGAAAACTAAAAAGTGATTTACCTGTGAAGGCAAAATAGAAAAATAGAATCATGTTGGAACTATTTTAAAATGTTCATAATAACTTTTAAATTTAGATTCATTACAATATTCCAATTTTCTAGTTACAAATTTTAATGCAAATAATACGTTTTGTAATTCAAATTTGTGCTGACATACGAATGTTTACGGCGAAAGAAAAGAAAACACAAATCAGCTGACCTACTGCTCCCACCCTACTGCTCCTTTACCTTCAATAGATTTGCTTTGATTTTGACCAATTATGTCGGCATACTTAAGCATATTTTTAAGAAAATTAGCTTTCCAAAAAAAAAAAAAATATAATTTAAACTTGAGATAGTTAGTTTTGGAACGGGAACGGACCATTTTGCTTTATGTGTTCAATTATACTCGTAATGCAATAAGGTTAGTAAGCAATCTTGTGGATAGTTTTCCATACAGCCATACAAATTACTCTTATATCTGGTGATGTATCCCTCATGAACCTTAATGAATTTTTCAGTAATTTTGCGAATAACCGCTGCATGCTCCATTGGCTGCGGTATATTTCCAGATATTAGATTAAAATTGCAGTAGGTATTAAAAAAATTGTATTAGACCAACTAAAACATAATCACTATTTTATTTGTGTCAATCATCAGCAATGCTCTGAAAATAAATTATTTCTATCAAAGCGAATTCAGCTGCCTTAGAATAAATTAGCTTGTTTTGATATCTAAATGTCAAAAGCAAAAAGAAAATACATGTAAATTTTGTTTTTGTACTATGCTGTCACCTTTAATAAAGTTACAATTATTTTTCGAAAACTATTGTTATATGTTATCGTGTGGACGGACGAGTTAAATGGACTCCTCTCCTCATTCTATGTCTGTCTCGATTATTTTATGCTGTTACATACAACTATTATGTGCCATAAAGTTTATGCAGGTATTATCTTTTATTGTGATAATGTAGGTTTGTTAGAGGCTAAATGCATAAATAGCGCCAACGATTGTCCAGACGTTAAAAGGCTCCAAATAAAGGGCAAACGCAATCGAGATTTAGTTAATCGATTGCATTCCATGAAAAATGTAGAACGAAATGTTGCACAATCATTTGGAAATTTCATGGATATAAACGAATAAGCGAAATTAATGGAACAGTTTTAAGAACTTTTAAATATATTTTAGCCTTAAATAAATGAAATTAAAATAGAATGGATTCTGTAAAAGATATGTACATATATTGAAATGCATAAAGAAAGATCATGGCGCCAATTTTTTGGGATGCGAACGGCGTCATCCGCATAGATTTTTTATTAAAAGAAACAACAATCACTGCCGCACCCGCCGTATTGACCCGATCGGGCTCTCTACGACTTTTTCTTGTGCGCTAACGTGAAGAAAAGGCTCGTAGGAAAATAGCTCGCGTTTTTTAGATAGTTCGACAAATCCTTTCTTTTTTTTTTGATGGGTTAATGGGGATGTATGTAGACTTTTGTTCATTACTCTATATCAAAAAGTTATCGAAAAAAACTGAAAAAGTAGACTTGTGTGTTTTTTAGCTAAAATAAGTTCAAATATTTTTTAATCTCGTAAAATTTAAGCGGAATAAGAGGAAAAGTGGGATTTAATGGAGATAAATTTATGTTAAAATAAAAAATCAAGTAAATAAGAATTAAATAAAATACCAAGTAATTCAGTACAACTTTTTACGGCAAAAATATATCTATGCCTATATTGCTTTTTGTCAAACAAATTTTGGAACGTAAATTTAAGTATTTCTTATACATATTATTGGTCGTTAACCGTGACGACTCTATTCTTTGCGTTCGAGCGCTGGGAGAGGTATAGTTACGTTGTATTCAAACTTTAGACGCCTTTTTCTCAAAACTATATTTTTCGAATCGGCGTACACGTTAACTAGAAAAGTTATTGACCGATATTTCTGAAAATTTGCACACATCTTTTTTATGATATTACTTTCTATGGGAATTTAAAAGTTTTCGAACATTTTTCGAAAAATAATTTTTTCTTTTTCGAAGCAAAAATAGTAGGACAATTCGGCCCAAAATTTAGTTTTTCTCTTTAGGCATTTTATTCCGCTATTTTTTTCATTTTTTTATTTCATATAGAAATTATGACATTAATAAACAAAAAAAATTATGTTTTTTGTATTCAGGTCACTGACGCCGATGCTACAATGCCCGCCGATTGAGAAGCCCCGCTGCGACCTTCCTGGCAGAATTGAGTGTACATCCGCCATTTTAAATTATTAAAATAAAAAAATGTATATTATTTTAATGTATAAATAAACTGTATGCCAATTTTGAAAAAAATATATTGACTTCTTCATATTAAATAATTTTAATGAAAGTCAGGGAAAATATGACCGTTTACAGGTATCTGTCCCCTTAAAATAGAAGGGCTCATTCATACATGCATATCTTGTACCGATGATTTTTTATTTCCATATTACATTAAAGTGTGGAAATTCTTCTCAATTAAAAATGTCCATCACTGAAATATTGTTCATCAAAAATAATTGTGTTGTAATCTTCACCGATATGAGAAGTAAAGTGGGGCATTGTCAACATACAAGTTTTTAGTGATCGTGAAAAAGCATAAGAAGCAGCGACAAGAAGTTTTTTTAAGTGGGCGTGTGCTCACTAAAATGAATGCTTGTTTGATATATACATATAATATTTACATTAGGGTGTACCACTACCTATACAAACGAAATCTGTATTGCTTTTCTATGTGAACTATAAAATATATTATATAATATTTTAAGACTTCTCCCTAATATTTCTGAAAGTATTTAGATTTACGTTAGCGGAACTACCGTTGGGAAAATGTTGAAACATTTTAGCAGACATTTTAAGCTTAAACTCTTCAATCATCTGAGTAGATTTTTTGGAAAAATTAATTTAAAAAAATAATTTTGTTATAAAAAAAATCGGTTTGACTCACGTAAATTTTAAAGCTTATTGAATATTAACAAATTAAAATGCGCAATAATAAACATTACGAATCCTGTAGAAAACATGCAACTTTTGTTGGTGAGATGCCCTAATAATCATACATATGCGAGAACCATGAGATCTATTTTTTGTAATACGATTTGTTTAGCACAAAAACAAACAAAAACAAGAAAAAACAAACAAAAAAATAGTGAGTGTGAATATGCGTGCGTAAAAATACCAGTTGGGTCGTTAAATATGTACAAATATTTATTATACATGCACATAACTGTGTTCAAAATTATAGCACTGATGACGGTGATAATCTTAAAAATTAAATAGTAGCGATCATATCATTTTTTTTAATATCAAGGCATACAGGGTTTGATTAAAAAGTAATGAGACTTATTTTTTAAGCAGTTTTATTAAACCTTTTGGCTTATACAACTAATATTCTTCAAAATAGGACCCTTGAGCGTCAATACACCGCTAGTAGCGGTCCTTCCACTGCAGGAAACATTTTTTAAACTCATCCGCCGGAATCGCGTTCAATTCGGCTGTCACAGTTTCTTGGATCGCCTCGGTGGAGTCGAAACGCCTCCCCTTCAGCTTTCTTTTCAGGCGCGGGAACAAGAAGAAGTCCCGAGGGGACAGGTCTGGGCTGTAGGGAGGGTGCGGAAGCACCGGAACCCCCATCTTGACCAATGCAGAGGTGCAGAGGAAAGCGGTGTGCTCCGGCGCATTGTCGTGATGAAGGGTCCAATTGTTAACGAGGTCGGGCCGAACCCGGGCGACGCGGTTTTTCAGCCAAAGGAGCACTTCTTTGTAAAATGCCGCGTTTACAGTGCTTCCTGGTTCACATCTTCGTCTGTTTGCGTCGTCGAAGGCCTTCCGGATCGCTGTTCATCTTCGACGTCGTCCCGGCCTTCCTTTAACGACTTGTGCCGTCGTTTTACCTGGGCACTGAACAGACATTGGTCACCGTAAGCCTCCTTGAGTAGCCCAATGGTTTCGGTACTCGTTTTGTTTAGCTTTACGCAAAATTTGATCGATTAACGTTGTCCAACGATCGCTGCATTTTCGCCACTGCAAAATCCTAACACACTTTTAAAACAGCTTTCACGCGCGGAGCGATGTTGACTGCACCGCTGTTGCCAGCAAACTGGGACCGGTTTTTAGTGGAAGGGGAAGGTCCAATGATCATTTTCCCCCACCAGCCGATTCCGTTGATCGCTTGGCAGAGGCTCCGCGCAGGAAGGCTCATTACTTTTGAATCAAACCCTGTAGACAGCAAAGATAATTTTGTTTAATACTTTTGTTTCTAATCTAGTAAATTTCCATTAACCCTTAAGCTGCGAACACAGTAAAAGCTATAACGCTACTTAAAAATCGATCTTCCGTAACTGCAACCAAAATGAATGCATAACCTTGAACTCCACTTAGCTTCAGTATATAATAAAATATTATAGCCTAATTACGGAAAGCTTAATCTGAAGGCTTGTGGTCCCTCATAACCTCGAGAACTCACTATTTGAAAAAATAATGTAATTGTACAATGCAACTCAAGTAGGAAGTTTTTATCAAGAGTGGTCTTGGACTCAGCTAATGATGACGCCAAGGTCTTTGGACTGAAAAACTGGAGGATGTCTGCAAAAGATCGAGATTCTTGGTCGAAGCTACTGGGGGAAGCCAAGGTGCAACTCGGACCGTCAGGCCAACAATGA
>JAYXIM010048971.1:0-24468 GCA_037575425.1 Anastrepha fraterculus
CACCCATATTGTTGATTGCTGTTTAAGACTTATACGCATAAATCCATGACTCGTAATCTGTTACGATGTCAGCTTTCTTTGCACTTATACCTTCCGCCCACCAATGTAATCATAGTTGCTTTTATGAAAGAAACTTGGAAATTTTAATTTAATTTCAATAACTCGAATTTATGTTTAAAAACCACTTTTTGTAATATTTTTTTTCTAATATTAGTTAAAGGCTGGCAATAGGAAAGTTCTTTCATTTTCCACAGGTTTTGATCTGCTTTGGAAGGAATTTTGGTGGGAAAAAACATATTTGAGTGGCAACACTTATCTTTATTTATTTTTATACATATAAATTGACATGTGAAAGTAGTACTCTACATCTCTTTGATTTCAGTGTTATTTAGTCTATTAGATACTACAGTGCAAAGTGGACGTAAGCGAAGAACAGACATTTTTGAATAGTGAAAAGGGGTGGCAGGTGTGCGGGTGGCGCTTACTAATGTAATAACTTTATAGAAACACACAACAAACAACAACAAAATTTAACCTAATTAATTGCGTATCTTCCATTGGAGACAACTTTACAACAAAATTACAGCAAAATGACTTGTGCAACATCCACAATCAAATTTTTAGCCTTCCTAATGAATATATTCTGCTGTGTGAGTAATACTCCATAAATCACTCTGTGTGCCACTTACTTAAGTATGTATGTAGATATTGATATACATATCATCGATTGTGTGCCCAATTTCATATTTACATTTATTACTAATATTTATTTATATTCGATACCATTTTCACTCACCAACTAAATGCAGTGCCATTATTGTTCTTGTTTTTATTTTTCATACCTACATCCATTCGTATCGTTGGAATTTGGAAAATATATACAAACATGCATGCATACATATGGATGTAGATAGCGGGTGCTCTTATGCTATCAGCAAGCGCTTATACCTTAGTTCAGTTCAATGCCACCGACTCAATTAAGCTACCTTGCATAATGGGCGTGGTGTTGGGCGGTTTGCTCTTCGGCACCACAATAGTCGGTTGTTGCGGCACAATACGCGAATCGCCACGCACTATTTTGATTGTAAGTATATTAGTTTTCAAAATTACAAAAACAAATACTCACATATGTTATATATTTTGTCTAATTTTTATAATTAGTATGTCATATTTTTACTGCTTCTGCTGGGCGCTCAAATTGCTGTTATTTTTGTACTGCCGATAGATTTCAACAAATTGGCCACAGAAACTATACAGAATGCTTGGAATCGCCAGTTGAGTGAGAGCACCATGGATCACTACCAAATTAGGGTAAGTAGGTACAAATATTTCGAATGAGGTGGGAAAAAGGGGGATTTTTAAAATATGTTTTGTTTTGCTCTATAGATAGTGTAACTCACTAGTAGTAATTTATTCAGTCAATTTCCATATATGAATTCAACAGTTGAGCCATATGTTTATAAATTTGTACATCCTAACTCGCAACAGAATCATCTGGAAGAAGAAAACCAATAGCCATTTGTTTCAGGGGATGTTTCTCGGGGTATCTCTGAGAGGCTTTTTTCTCGATTTTAATTTTAATTTTCGGAGCACTTTTAAGCCGAAAACCTTGTTCTTCAAAAACATAAAAGACTAATTTGTGGATGTAAGATTAGAAACATTAATATACAAATACTTTCTTAAACATTTTTACCTGGTTTATAAAGTATTTTTAGACGAATTTTGATTCGCTGAACACGAGAATTAGTTTAATTAATTTTTTCAAACAAACCTTTCCGAAATAAAGGCAAAAATCTGTTTTCCAGATAGTTTCTGTTGTCGTAGCAGTTTATCAAATCCTGCTATTACGGCGTAGTGACCCGTCGTAGTCGTCTATATCTCGTTTAATGGTAGGCCAAAGAAACATGATTTTTCGACGGGTTGTGTACGAGGTGTTTGAAGAATTATTTATTTATTCATTAATATCTATTTTGTCCCCTTCAAAGTAATCCCCATGAGATATTACGCACTTGTGCCAACATTTTCTCCAATCTTTGAAGCACTTTAAAAAATCATTTGTTTATCGTGTTCAGCTCCTCCTTTGATGTCGTCTTTATCTTGTTAATCTTAGCGTAGTGTCGTACTTTCATTTGCCTCTTCAGTTTCGGGAACAAGAAAAAGTCACAGGATGCTAGATCTGGGGAATACGATGGCTGTGGCATCATTAGTGTGTTGTTTTTGGCCAAAAAGTCGCGCACAAGCAACGATGTGTGAGCAGGGGTGTTATCGTGATGCAAGAGCCAATTTTTGTTCTCCCACAAATCCGGGCGGTGCTGGCGGATCGCTTCGCGCAAATTGCGCATAACTTGCAGGTAATATTCTTTATTGACCGTTTTACCCTATGGCAAGAACTCATGATGCACAACCCCCCTGCAATCGAATGGAAGAAAACAGTAAGCAAAACGTTTACATTCGGCCGAACTTGGCGCGCTTTTTTCGGTCTTGGCTCGTGCGGCAGCTTCCATTGAGATGATTGAGCTTTGGTTTCCACTTCATATCAATCATAAACCCACGATTCGTCACCAGTTATGACCCTCTGGAGCAAATTTGGGTCGTCACGGACAGAGTCCAACATCTCATTAGCAATGTTCATGCGATGCTGCTTTTGGTCGAAATTGAGCAGTTTTAGTACGAATTTTGCGGCGACTCGTCTCATGCCCAAATCATTGAAAAAAAATCGAATGGCAAGAGCCAATCGATATGTCTAGGTCCTCAGCAACTTCTCTAACGGTGATTTTCTTCACTTCATCATTTTTTTCGTCTGTTGTTGAAGTACTCGGGCGTCTGGCACGCTTTTCGTCGTTCACATCTCCTCGGCCTTGTGAGAACATTTTGTACCAGCAATAAACGTTGCTTTGGTCCAAAGTAGCTTCTCCGTATGACACAGTCAACATTCGAAATGCATCCGCGCACTTAATTTCATTTTTCACACAAAATTTGATACAGGTTCTTTGATCCATCTTTTAGAATAGGTTAAAATCGAAAACGAGCCGAAACACGTATAAGCAAAGCAGCTGTCAACAATTAACTGAACATTCAAAATGGCCGAACTCGTCGGCATGAGTGAGAGACATGAGTACCGACATATCGCCACAAAAAAATCGAAATTCGAATATACGTAACCTGCGAAAATTCAAAATTCGCGATACTTTTTGAACACACCTCGTATACCTAAGCCGTACACCTTTTCCTATCCTCGAACAAGGCCGCCAGCAAAAAATAAATTAAAACATCATCGCAATTTTTTAGCGACTTGAAACTTAGACTTAGAATTCAATGGGCTACAAAACTGCGTACTCAAAATTTGCCTAGGAGTTCTTATAAAAAACTGTGATGAAAATTAGTTAAATTGTTTTCAAATTTGCCTAAAGTTTGAATTTTATTATTAATTATGAATGAATTATTTATATGGCTTTGGTTATGGAATGAACTATACCTATTGTCTTAAAAAACTATTAAATCAAATAGGAAACAAATAAATTTTCAAAACTTGTCAACTGCTATGGATATATAAAACAGTATACGCATATTAGGCCGGGTGGATTTGTGGGGAGGCAAAAAAATCGCCCATTCCTCTGTGAAAATCATATTCTAGGGATCAAAATAAGAAACTTTTCCGAAGGAACCATACCTCTAAAACGAATTCTGATGTCCCCCAATTTGGGTCGATCTTTTTAGTTTTTTTCTATAACTCACTTAAACATAGCCATTTAGCTGATTTTTTCATGTAAAGGCCAAAAATGGTGATATTTTGAAATGATTGTATGAGGAACCCCCCAGGGGAGTTCCAGGGGGTGTGCCACTGGCATGGGTGGATCGGCCGTCCAAAGTTATTGGGGGTCGGTCATACATTTGGACTCGATTGGAGCACTCTAAATGGGTGAAAGTGGGACTTTTCGTTCGACCCAAATTGGGGGACATCAGAATTCGTTTTAGAGGTATGGTTCCTTCGGCAAAGTTTCTTATTTTGATCCCTAGAATACGATTTTCACAGAGCAATGAGCGATTTTTAAATCAACCCGCCCTAACGCATATATTCAGGATGTGTATACCAACATAAAAGAAAAACAATAAAAAATTGGAAATCGAATATACGTCGCTCGCAAAATTTGAAAAGTCATATTACTTTTTTAACACACCTCGTATCTAGTAAATAGCAGTTAATTTATTCCACTGCCTATTTTAAAACTTAATTCGGCATAATTTATGATTCAAAGAAAGCAAAGAAAAAATTAAAACGTTGTTTTATAGTAAAATATTTCAATACTAGTTTAATTGTTAATTTTAATCCAACCCTCTAGATAAATTTTAAATTAGGCTCTGAATCAAATAAGTTGTTACAAATCTTGTTACTGATCTGCTCTGAAAAAATTTAACTCACAAAATTAATTCTTTGTTTTTTAGTACGACTGCTGTGGTAAAAATGGGCCCAACGATTACATCGACAGTGGCCTAAGTATACCAACAAGCTGTTATCTCAATCGCAAACCCTCCATTCCAAATGATCTCTACACTTCGGGCTGTGTTGAGATGTTAACAAAAGCCTTCGTAAGTGCTGCACGCATCGAAGTGATCAGCGATTGGACATTGGTGGGCGTTGAGGTGAGTAAAGTGAAATATACGCACAGAGAAAAGGTGGCAAGAAAAAAGGTCCAGATTTATGAATTACACACACATATACATTCTGTTAAAAAAATATCGGGAATTCTTCATTTAAAAAGCGCGCGTTACACATGTGTCTAAATTTGTTTGCTGGAATGCTGGTACACCTTTCCTCTAGCAGAGTTTGAGCGATAATTATGGCAGTCAACCTCAGGTGGGGTCTGGAATTTTCACTATGGATAAAAATAACGAATAAAGAATTTGTCTTAAATTTTGTGTTTTGAACGGAATTTCGTGTGCCGAATCGTGGAAAATGTTGCCGAAAGCGTGTGGCGAGTGTGCTTTATCAAAAACACGACTACGAGTGGTATAAGGTTTTTGCAGAGAGCCGAGAAGTCGGGGAAGATTTGCCCCGATCTGGTCGTCCATCAACAACTTCAACGGATGAAAACGTCGACAAAGTCAAGAAAATGGGAAGGGAGGTAGCTCATGACCTTAGCGTGTCTCACGAATCAATTTACACCATCAATTGGGCATGAGACGCGTGAGTGGTCGACTCGTTCCGAGAGAGTTGAATTTCTTTCAAAAAATTCATCGGAAGAAGGTGGCTGAAGACATGCTTGAGCAAGTGAATTCGGACCCAACGTTTATCCAGCGCATCATAACAGGTGTTAAGAGGTGGTTATATGAGTTTGACATGCAAACCAGTCAACATGCGGCTGAAACACATCAAAGTCGGTCAAAACTGAAAGTCATGCTACTCATTTTCTTTGATTATCATGGTTTTGTGCACTCGGAACACATGGATCTTGCACCATGGGAAGAAGGTATGCCGTTAATAATGGAAAAAAACATGAGGCAAATGGCCACCACGACCACGCTTACAGGACAATATCCTTTTCATGAAATTATCCATAACCGAATTGCAAAGTGGCTACCCTCTGTCTTCGACAGCCTCACGAATTCCATCTTTGAGGTCTTGAATCGACCCTGGGTTGTTGGTGTAGACCTTCTCTTTTACGTGGTCCCAAAGTAAACAGTCACAAGATCCTCGATGGCCATTTTTGAACACCTCTTCGAGAGACAACACGGTCCGGAAACTTTTCCCCGCAAAAGATCAATGGTTTCGTGACATGTAGCGCCGGCTTGTTGAAAATAAACGTTGTCCAGATCAATACCATCCAATTCCGCTCATAAAAAATCGTTAATCATCTCTCGATAGCGCAACCATTCACCTGTAACACCTGTTATATTGCTTCGAATAGAGCCTATTTTGAAGGCGACAAAATAAATTTTGATGATTAAACAATTATTTTCCATTTTATTGAACATTTTCCGGTACTTTTTTGACAGAATGTACAATATTTTGAGGTTTTTTTTTTAATATTTTCTATTAACTTTTTGAAATCATTTCTCTTTCAGGGTGTCACCATTATTGTCGCTTGCATTTTGGGCATCACCTTCAAGAATATGGAGAGAAGGCGATACTATTAGTACAACTGCGACTTTTTACAAAATAGCAGTTTACAGTATTTCAAATAGGCAATTTTAAACGTACATATGTACAAATATTAATGTTGTTATTTTGTTGTAAGCATTTGAGAGAATAAAAACTACAAGTAAAGATTAAGCTAATACGAAATATCGATTTACGGGGTTGTAAAGTTAGTGAAAAATAGCATTTCTTTTTAGGGATGAGGAGGTTTAAAATACCTAATGAATTATCAAAGCTGCCGTCGCAGCAATGGTATGTCCGGACACTAAACAACTTCCCCTCGTTTGGAACCGTCGACCATCCTGGAACCGCTATCGCCTTACTTCAGAGTGGCGTTCCATCGTCCTCATTACAAAGTCTGTGCTTGTGTGCCTGCGTCCAGATCCCGCTTTTCATCCGCAGGATTTTTTTTCGCGAAACCACTGATGATTTCCCCCATTTCCTCGCTGCTCGGCATCTTTTCGATTAGATTTTCAGTGGTTATGTGACCGACTGTATTCTCCAGCATTTGACGTTCTTTTTCGCAATGCATGCATTGGAAAACTATGTGTTTAGCGTCATCTTCGTCTATGTCACCGCTTATCCAAGTGTCTTGCTATAGCCTTAGAGTTTCATCCTTTGTTTCGAGCGCTTCAGGTTTACTAACTCCTTTTTTCATCACCTCGTTCTTAAATGACCACAATTTTTTCCTCTCAAAGGCTACAAAATCTATCGGTATTGGACTGCTTATCTCTTGAACAGCCCTGATACTGTGCGGTAGGCAGGTACAATTATATGCCGTTCGTTGTACCGACTTGCTGAAAAATAGCAGTTGGTTGAATCAAATTTCAATCATTGCCGCAACTTTCTTCAACAGAGTGGATGATGCGTTGCCGGAATAGTAAGACTTTTAAAAAGAAATTTCAATTGAAAATGAATTACAACAACTGTGACTTGTAGATCCATAAAGTGGCGCCAAAAGTATCAGCTTATTTGAAGATGTGGGCTAAAAAGCTCTTTCGATTTTGTGCACTTGCGCAAATTCGACTCCATTAAAAGCCTCCCGCAATAGAATATTGTACTTTCAAAAGAACAAAAAAATTGTGACTTAATCTTCAATGAAGTGATAAGTAAAGTCAAGGCGAATCTATTAAATGTGGTGTTGGTAAATCAGCTGAGTTGTTTTTTCTTCCGCCGTGTCCTTGTGGCTGTCAGCTCAGAATCAAACAAGGCGAATTAAATATTTGTTTTTTAGTTTCTCAATACTTTGCTTTGACAATCAAACGTACAGAACAGTGTTGTTGGTCTAGTGCCACCTTAAGAATTTTCCCTTATAATTTTTTGCATAATCTGACGCTTGAAGGATGGTCAATGCCTCGGCAGAAAAAATCGAGCTATTCGGAGTCAGCCAACCATTGGATAATAGGCTTCCGTCATTCTCTACTACAGCAAAAGTTGTACTATGGTCAGTACGCGAACCATCGGGGAAAATCGTTACCCAACCCTTTTGGGACTGCGAATGAATTATTTCCATGAAACGTTGTATAACAACTACCGCATTTTTGTTAATTTTACTGAGAGCATGAAGGTCGACATTTATTGAAGCAGGAAGGAGTTTCCAGGGGATCTGACTATTAATTTTCGAGCAAGATGCCGGTAAAGATATACCTAGTTTGTTGCAGTTGTCGATGCAACGACGGATGACCGACCAAATTTTGAAAGAGCGATAATACCGAGCTTAAATGTGCTGAAAAGAAGTTTATTTGAAATGCTTGAAAATTTGGTTATAAGTTTAAGAGTAGTTATTTGACATCTTTCAGTGAAAGATGGAAGACCAGCTGCAGCAAAATCCATTATCCCCGAGATTTGGGGCCCCAGGGGCCTAATGACAACTTTACAAACACGTGAAGATATTTTGGTCAAAAATTACTTTTATATATGTATGAAAAAACACGCAGTTAAAAATTATATTTCAAATTATTTCTGGAATATTAAAAAGAAAATTTGATTGAAAATGTGTGCACTGTCTTCTGTGTTTTTTACTAGGAGTTCAAAAACTAGACTGTGAGAGAGATCAGATGGCTATTCGCTAGAACTTTGTCGCTGGAGAATTACTATTGGAAAAGTAAGCGGATGCGTTTGCATGTATCAACGATATTATTAATGGTAACATCTGAAATGGAATTGATAAAATTTTATGTCCCTATAAAAAATCTTACGCAACCTTACATTTTTTGCCTTGTTGATGCTTGTACATAAGTCCAACTATGCCTTGAATGGACTAATCTATATATATATTATATATATAATTGCCGCGTACCCGCTTTTTGGATGTTTGGCCGAGCTCCTAATCCTATTTGTGGGGTGCGTTTTTATGTTGTTCCGCAAATGGAGGGACTTACAGTTTCAAGCCGACTTCGAACGGCTAATATTTTTATGAGGAGCTTTTTCATCTCAGAAATACACTCGGAGGTTTGCCATTGCCAGCCGAGGGGCGACCGCTATTAGAAAAATGTTTTTATTAATTTTGGTAGTTCACCGAGATTCGGACCTTTAATTGAGTTTAATGCCATTTTCCACTAAGTCGCTTTTCATTTAAGATATCACTATTTTATTTTATCCGGTAATTTGTAACTGCTCATTAAGTTTCTGTAAATTTATTATACATATGTACTTAAATAATCAAAGGAAAACATATATATGTATGTAAGTTAAACTCGTGTTTTTCATTTAGACAAAGATTGTTGAAAAAACCGGCTAGCAATGTAAACCTCACCCTGTACTGGTAAACGCCTATTTGCATGCAACACATTTTTGCGCCATTCAGAACATCTTTGAGCACACTAAACACAGCACACTGGGTCTATGACCTTAGCCTACAGTATTGCTTCACTATAAAAACGATATAACTGAAATTGTAAGATAGCGAAGCACCGCAAAGCATTATGGCTAAATAAAAATATCTAAAACACCAAGAAATTGCTTATTCTTTACATAGTTTTTTCCGAAACCGAAGGAAGCTTTTAATTGCATTTAGATGATCATAACACAACAAAAAATGTGTTTAATTACTGCCACACTTTACTCATTAAAAAATTATTTCATCATGACAATGCAACCCTGCGCAATGTCTCGCCAACACTTATTTACATTTGCACAATAGACGTGTTTTGCAAACAAAAGTCAGTTCGTCAATACTTTTTTATTAGTTTAGTTAGTTGCTTCTTTTGGCAACTTATAAACAAAACACACCGGAAAAACATGAAGTAAGCCATTTGTTTGTTGCAACGAGCGTATGCAGACGTTGCGAACGAGAGAGTAGTGCCAACACTTTAGTACCCAGCAGATCAGCCGTCCGTCGCACCGACAACCTGACCAGCAACAGCAACAGAAATCTCGATTGCCACTGCTGGAGTTTCGTGCATTGTAATCAAAACAAAAACAAGCAGTTAACAGCGTATGGAGCTCATTCTCGATTTGACCAAGCAACAGTGGTAATCGACAAAACAGCGCGCAACATCACGAATCGAATGAACCGCACCAATAACGTTACGTTACATAGTAGTCGCGCTTTCCGTGGTCATTAATAATACGTACATACATTTAGTAACAACAACCACAATATTAGCATATTAATTAGTGGCGTTAGCAAGAATAGAAAATCTTGAATAAAGATGGGATTGAGATTCCAACAATTGAAGAAGTTATGGCTGCTCTACCTGTTTCTGTTGTTCTTCGCATTCTTCATGTTTGCACTAAGTATCAATCTATATGTGTCCAGTATTCAAGGATTTGATCAGGACAGGGTGTAAGTATATATACATATAAATGTGTGGTTGAAGTGTTTTTTATATGAAAAATGTTACCGCGCACCATAAGTGGCATAGTAAAGAAGTGGTAAGCAATAGCAAAGCTCGCATATTGGGCAAAACCGTTACACCAACGATTTTGGCAACGATTGTGCTATTAAACAATGCTTGCTACTCTCTTTGCGCTATGACGATCGACCATCACAGTCGAACACCTTTAATTTGTTAAGTTCCACTATTTAGCGTTTCTATGTAAATTTTTATTGCCTCTTTTTTTACTCAACTTAATGCTTATCATCCACGTTTGCAATCATCATTCGCAACGCTCAGCCATCCAAAGCCGCAACCGCACCGCCGCTCACTCTGGCAGGCGAAAAACATAGTGGCACACTATATTGGCAAAGGCGATATTTTCGGCAACATGACCGCAGGTAAATAAGAGAAAAATAAAACAAGCCGCTAATACATACATACTTATTATGTAGTCAATAACTTTTAGTTGCAACGTTTTTTTTTTGTTTTTATTTATGTTTTTTTTTCATTTTATTCCTTTTGATATCATTTATTATGCGTATGTATTACGTTATCTCCCAAATCAATGAATCGCAAACAAGTTCTTAGAATAACATATCTAAAATTTTTGCAGATGACTACAACGTCAATCTATTCAATCCCATCGATGGCGAAGGTGCTGAGGGGCGACCAGTTGTGGTGCCTGCGCGCGAAAGCTTCCGCATGCAACGATTTTTCAGGCTAAATAGCTTTAATATACTGGCTAGTGACCGCATACCCTTGAATCGTACGTTGAAAGATTACAGAATAAAGGAGTAAGTACACAACAGACCATTGGCCATGCACAATTAAACATATCAACAAACCGAAACAAACAACATCATTACCACCAACAGTAAAAAATGTCTAAAATATGCATATGCATAGAACCGCATACCGACAAATAGCCCACACCAAACATTTAGTGTTACAGTGACCCTGAGACGCTAACAAAGCATATAATCTTCCAACAATAGAAACCATCAAATTATTTGTGCTAGCGCATACACTTAATTAGATTTGTTTTGGTTTTTTGTTCGTCTACTACAGGTGTCGCGACAAAAAATATGACAACAATGAACTACCTACAACATCGGTGATTATCGTTTTCCATAATGAGGCTTGGTCGGTGCTATTGCGCACAATAACCAGCGTTATCAACCGGTCACCGCGCAAACTACTTAAAGAAATCATATTAGTCGATGATGCGAGCGATCGTTGTAAGTAGCTGCACAAGGCAATAAAAAAAGCTGAAATGAAATAACTAAGAATAAGAAAAAATCAAAAAGCAATTGAGCATGTCTGCAACTAATTTCGACTTTGTCATAATACAGCAATTAACACATTTAGCGTTTCTAAGTTTGTTATCTATTTTTTTCGTATCATTTTTTCTTCACAGCTTACTTGAAGAAGCAACTGGAAGCCTACCTAAAAGTGCTCACTGTGCCAACGCGCTTGTTGCGCATGCAGAAACGCGGCGGATTAGTGCCGGCTCGCTTGATGGGCGCCGATCATGCTAAGGGTGATGTGTTGACCTTTTTGGATGCGCACTGCGAGTGTTCGCGCGGATGGCTGGAGCCATTGCTGCGGCGTGTGCAGGAGTCACGCAGTACTGTTGTCGCACCAGTTATTGATATCATTTCTGATGATAATTTTAGTTATACGAAAACATATGAAAATCATTGGGGTGCATTTAATTGGCAATTGAGTTTTCGTTGGTACAGCAACAAGCGTAGCATAGCGCCACGGAATGGTGATCCCACACAGCCGATTGCCTCACCGGTAATGGCTGGGGGACTTTTTGCCATAGACAAGCGATATTTCTTCGAAATTGGCACATACGATAAGCAAATGAAAGTAGGTTTGAAAAATTACAATTAGTTTGTTTTTGCCGCTAACCAATTAATTTATTGCGAAGTTGTGCGTCTAATAATTGTTACTGAATATGCTCTCCTTTTTTGTTTTACAGATTTGGGGCGCTGAAAACATTGAGATGTCCTTCCGGGTGTGGCAGTGCGGCGGTCGTGTTGAAATCCTCCCGTGCTCACATGTAGGTCACGTTTTCCGCAGTACCACCCCATACACTTTCCCGGGCGGTATGAGTGAAGTGCTGGGCAACAATTTAGCGCGCGCTGCCATGACTTGGATGGACGATTGGCAATATTTCGTACTACTCTATACATCCGACCTTTCGTTGGAGACGCGTGAACACATCGATGTTAGCGATCGACTGTCACTGCGCGAGAAATTAAAATGTAAATCGTTTTCCTGGTATTTGGAGCACATCTGGCCGGAACATTTCCTCCCTGCACCCGATCGCTTCTTCGGCAAAATCATATGGTTAGATGGTGAGACGGAGTGCGCCCAGGCATACACGAATCACATGAAAAATATACCGGGAAATCGATTGTCACGCGAATGGCCACGCATTTTCAGTGAGATTGACAGCAATAGTAAACAATTTATGTCGCTACTCGATTTGGATCGCGACAAGTGCTTACGACCGCTGGAAAAGGATGTGCCACGTACGTCAATGCAATCGATCACCGTTGGCGATTGTAATGCGCATGCCAAGTCAATGGACATGTTTGTTATTACACCAAAGGGGCAGATTATGACCAATGACAACGTGTGCCTGACATACAGTGAGCCGAAATTAGGGGTCATACAGCAGTTAAAGAGTCGAAATCTAACAACAAATGTGCAGCTGACACAATGTCTAGACAGACCACAGCAGTATTGGAATTACGACATGGATGTGAGTAGTAATGTAGTCAGTAGATAACGGAAAATTACTTTTTAATTACTTTCTATTTTTTTTTATTTTTGTTGTTTGCACATTTATAGACTCAGCATATATCGCATCGACAATCAAAACTTTGCCTCACACTGAAGGCAGCCAAAATGCCACGTACCCAAAAAATGGAGAAAATCGTTGTTGCCATTAATTGTGATTACAAAGACATCACGCAGAAGTGGGGTCTTATACCACTGCCATGGAGAATTTAAAAAACGCACAAAAAAACAGACACACACAAACACACACGGTCGCAAAAGAGAAAGGAAGCGCACAGATTTAGCACAAGCAATTAAAAATGCCAATTAAATTAAACATTTTTACGATAAAATTAAGAATTAAGCCACTTTTTTGTTTTTTGTTTTTTTTTCTTTTCGAGGAAAAAAAATCGCATTAATGCGATGAAACACGAAGTGAATCACACTTGCGAAGTGTACTTGTGATATTTTTTTATTTGAAAATTTGGACAAGAAACAAGTTTTATGTTCGTTTGTCCAACAAACTCTGAGACCACAACGTAAGCCACCAGGAACCGACATTTAAACTAAGAACAGCATCATCAACTAGAACAATAACCACCAAGGAACATCATCAATACTTCTACCCACTTTAAACATATATTTACCTACCGGTTTGACTAAAGTAGTTATTTACTAAATTAAACTATTTATTTTAACACTATTTTAATGAAATTTTGTAAACTACAAAAAACAAAAACATTTACATACATATTACGCATACACATTTGTATACAAAAAGTACTAAGATATAGTGTAGTTTGTAAGTTTTAATAAAAATATAGTAAACAATTAAATAATCTTGCTTAACTTGTTAGTTAAATGAATGCTACTAAAACAAATTCAAGCTTTGAACTGCTATCGCTGCTATTTACGAACTGCTACTGCTACTAGTAAAATTTAATAAAATTTGTTTTTTGCCAGAAAACTTGAAAACCACAAATTTGTCTGCTTTCTGATTACCTCTGTTCTGTCAGGTAATAACTCTTTTTCATGCGATTACTAAATCACTTATATTTGTTTGTTTAATTGTAATTACGTAGATTTAATGTACTCTCTTAATAATTCGAAATGTTAGCGTCAATGCAAACGAGCAATGAACGCTTAGCGCGCTAATAGTCAAAGGTCTTGCTGCCAAAGCTCCTGTGTTAATACGAGTATTTGTTAGTGCACTGAATATACTATTGCTCATTATCAGTAACGAAGTTCATTAACATGCGCTACTTGATAGGGAAAAAATACAACAATATTTTTGTATAACGAAATACCCAATAAGCCAAAAATTGTTTTAAAGGGTCAATATGAAATATTTGTGCGCGCATTAGAAATTCTGTCAGATCTGAAAGGCTTAAAGCACTTCAAATTGTGCCTTTTTAGTAACTTTTCAAACTAATGAAATGAAAAAACTAAAAATCTAAAGTGCAAACTTTAAAACTGTAAATGAAATGTCTCGCCTAAAATCGTATAGAAATAGAGAAGTTTGAAAGATGCGATATTTTCAAGAGTGCTAAGAGAAAATTATTTACTGAAAAACTAAACCACCCGCAGACAGTGCCCTCTGCCCAGCATGTGAAGAGGAGGATAAGACGGCCCACAGAAAGTGGGCTGTGCGTCTGCCTGGACTTCACCCGAATCAGGCTTGAGGTCTTTGACACTGATGTGTTAAGAAGCGACAACCTTGGCTCCTTGGCACCACAAAATCTACTCAGATTTCTTCGGATGTCGGGTGGATTTAAAGAAAATTAAAAAGGGAACCCGAGTGCGGTACAATGGACTTAATTGCGTCTGAGTGCCGAACTTGCTAGTTGGTCCCGACAAAAAAAAATAAAAACAAAAAACAACCCGCTACAAAACCACTTTTCATAATACTGTTCGTTGGGCATACAAAGTAGAATAAAAATATCGCCCTGTGCCATTGACAAGTAATATTCAATATTTATTTCTTTACATAAAATTTTCTGACACCGGCTTCAGTTAATGTTTCGAGGCGTAAGGAAACAAATCGTTTGCAATTCCAGACAATAAATATTTTCATTATTTTTTACATTTAACGCGGCTTAATAGTGAAATTCAACTATAATATAAAATGAGTGTAATCTTTTCGGCAGTCAAGTGTTTCGTATTCGCTTTCAATTTCTTTAGTTTGGTGAGTAGGCAATAAAAGCCAAAAATAAAACTAAACAAAAAACAAGCAAACAAAAATAAGCATGCAAAATTTATTCAGTTGTTCTCTCCAACTATGACATATACAGTCAGCGTCAAAATAAAGTGTATTGATGTATTTTGACTATTTTTTTTTCTTTTTTTGTAAAATCAATTACATTTTCATAAAAATAGAGTTCGTACTACAACAACTACCATATAAAGCAAAGTTGCCAAATTTATATGAAATTTATAAAAGTTAGGCAAATTTTCATCAAAATTTTTACTCAGAATTTTTAGAAAAAATTCGGGTATGCAGTTTTATAGCTCAATGAATTCTGGTTGAGTCAAATGAAAGTTTCAAGTAGTTAAAAGATAACACTGATTTTTGAGAATTGTTTTCGGTTTTTGCATTTAAGAGGGAACGCCACTGTGAACGCGTGAAAATTAAGTGATTTTCATGAATTTTTTTTATAAGTAGGGATGATTATTTGATGATCGGACAAATTATAATTTATTTAACATATATTCAACTATACCGGCACAAATTTTTATTAAAAAATATTAAAAATTTAAATTGTAAATAAAAAACCGATGCACTCTGGTGGCCACGATACAGGGGTGAAAAATCATCTGAAAGCAAAAAACCGAGAAAATTCTTAATCTATACATTAATGGCTATCGTCGTACGTGGCGGGATTTTTTTGAGAAAATGGTGCAGGTTTGCAAAATGAATTTGTGTTTTTACCCTTTTTTTGTTTACGAAAGGCTTGAAAAAATATAAATTTTTGGAATTCAAAAAAAACGGCTATGCACGACTGTAGCCAATACATGTACAAAAATTAAAAAAAAAAAATTTAATTAGTTCATAAAACTTCGAGAAATCGAGGCCACCGTGTTCAGAAGAGTCGTTTTGAGAAAAACGCGTTTAAAGCTTTCATTGGGCCGTTGTAACTCACTACCTGCACTTATTGTATTGGGTATAACTTCGTCAATTTTCAAGATTTTATGTTGACATTTTTTTACATATTTTTGAATATATCTACTTTAAGAAAATGTAAAAAAAAAATCGATTTTTTTGAAAAATCACAGTGGTGTTCCACCTTATTACTATTATTAGAAGGCCATTACGCACTGCGACCAGAGCTGATCTATTGTGAAAGGCCTATTTTGTAACCCTAGAGTTTTAGGCTTTTTAGAAATTTTAGCACAGTTTTGGGTTTGTTGTTCCAAAGATTGCATGGAGATACTACGATACCACCAAGGTGGAAAGTCTTTGTCTGCCGAACGCAGGACATTCACAAAGCACATGTTCTGAGCTTTCTATGTCCATTTCGCAAAAGCGGCAGACATTGGTCTCGGATAGACCAATATTGTTTAGATGGTACCTCAGGCTGCAGTAACCTGTAAGGTATCCGGTTAAAAGACGCAGATCTACTCTGTTTAGTGAGAGAAGTTTGTCAGATATTCCTTTGTTGGGGCTTAGGAATAGTTTGGCTTGACGCTGACCGGCACAGTTTAGCCAGTGTGCGGCAAGTTTTCTTTCCTCCCATTTTCTAAGGAATTCATTAATGTGGCCTTTTGTCCATTTGTCCTTTTTGTTCCACCTTAACGCCTACTCCACATTTTTTTAAACACCAGCACCGTCAGCAGAAAAAATTGCCAAAAATCAAGGCAATTTTTGAACCACTTGAAACTTGCATAATAAAGTGCAAAGACCAAAGACCATAATTCTATGATCTATAAAACTGCATTCCCGAAATTTTTCTAAAAATGCTGAGTAAAAAGGTTGAAATGGTGATGGAAATTTGCCGTTATTCTTACAAATTTTATACAAAGTTCGAAACTTTGCTTTACGAGTATGTGGTTCTTGTAGTATAAACTATATTTTTATAAAAAATAATTGAACTTACAAAATAAATAAATAAATAGTCAAAACTTAGCAGTATGTGATGTACACTTTATTTTGACGCTGACGGTATGTACACGCACACTATTGCAATTAAAAATTTCACTTGTTGTGTTAGTGGCTGATTGACCTATATACGATTATTTTTTGTTTGCTTATTATTTCATTTTTTGCACTTTTTCTTGTCTTTTTACCCTCTTTACTCAGATACTTGGCGTTTGCATTGTTTGCTTGAACACTTTCGGCTTGGAGTATGCCATACCGAATACGGACGAGCATACTTACTGCATAGTTGGTATCATTTTGGGGTCTTTTGTATGCATGGCCACGCTTTTTGGCTGTTACGGCGTCGTCTGTGAATCATTGGGCGTTAATGTGATTGTATGTGATGTGTTGTACATATAGTACATATGAATGTTGAACGTTTGTTTATTTATAAAATTTTTATTTCCAAACATTTACGCACTAAAGTATTCGTTCTTCATGCTAATGTTGTTGGCGACGCAATTACTACAAATGCAGACATATAAGCACCAGAAATTCGTCACGAATGCGTTGGATCTGCTGGAGGATGCCTGGGATGAAGTGGATGTGAATCCGAAGGCAATGCGTGTGGTGGAGATTAATGTGAGTGTGTATTTTTTTCTTTATTTAATTAAGATTGTTAGTATTTTTTTTAAATTCTTTTGCTTTTATTACATTTTATTTGATGTTATAATATTTTATTTTGTTTTATTATGTTTTATTTTTTTTTTTACTTGAGTAGATCTTTAATATAAGATATTATTTTACTCCTTTTCTGTATATTCTACTTTATTTTATAGCATTTTAATTTAGGTAGCATTCTTTTTTTAAGTTCATTTAATTTATTATTATTCTTAATTTTTATTTTACTATACACTTTTTTTGGGTATTTTATTCAATTTAATCAATTTTTTTCTCTATTTTGACCTATTTTTCTGTAATTTTCTTTAAATTTAATAATTTTATTTTATTTTATTTTTATGTTTTTGTGTATCTTAGTCAATTTAATCTCATTTTCTCTGTTTTTATTTATTTTGTTGTAATCTACTTTATTTTTTTTTAATTCGATTTTTTTTTCTCAATTTTAGTTTTATTAAATGTAGTAAATTTTTTTAACAATACAGAAATTCCTTATGTATGCTTTCCCCCGCGCATTTTCCTTATTTATATACCGTATTTTGTTATCATCCAACAGTATCACTGCTGTGGTCTCTATAATGCCAATGATTACAAGTACAGACGTATGTCAATACCTTCGAGCTGTTATCGCTACCAAAATTCCACGCTTGAAACGAATTTATTTTCTCGCGGCTGCGTTGAGGCAATGGAAACCTCGTATCATAAAACAATGGAGCGTGAAAATATTTTCAACTGGTCGCTGTTGATCAGTGAAGTAAGTGAAGGCATATTATCGCCGCACAAGTTGGAATAATAATTTACTTCGTTCCATTTGTATTACAGTGCGCTGTTTTCCTTTATTCGTGCGTTTTGAGCCTTTTGCTTTTCAAACGCCATCGCTCACCCGATCGCACACGCAATGCAGAGGATGGTTATGTGGCTCAACAGCCGGTGCCACCCCTAAACCATGTCAACTCGCGGACCCACTTGCTATCCAATTAATGGAAATGCCAACAACAGTAAAAAAAAACTGATGCAGAAAATTTAATGAAATGGCATTTAGTTGTTCATAAAATTAATGTATAAAAATTAGAGTTATAAATTTTTTATAAATATAAATTCCTAGTACATTTTTGTGGAGTTATGTAAGACATACTTATATATATACATACTTATATACAAAATGTAAATTCATGTCATCCTTCATATCCTTCTCATTACTCTTAAATATAGTATAAATTTTTTGTATTGTACAGTTACATAAATATGTATATTGTAGTCTAAATTAATGCGATCAACTATTTTTTAATAAAAATCTTTAATAGAAATACAGTGGAATTAAATATTTGTCTGTTTTTCAGATAAAATTTAATTAACGGTAAAATTTAAATGCTAAACTTGAAAAAAATAGATATTAATTCTATTATTAAAATGCTTCATACTCTCCTGTTCGATGATATATTAAAGTGAGTGTGATTGAAAATATTAAAGCTAGCAGCTGAAAGAAAAAGAAAAGAAAAGGTTTATTAAAGTATGCATCTGTTTATACGAGTACTTTTCAAAGAGATAATAATAATGATGGGGTACAAACGTGACTGATTTAGGTCAAGTTTCTTTTAAGTTTTTTAGTGCAAGGGGGCACAACAAAAACAAGGAAAAAAGCTACCAAAGCTACAAAGCAAGCCGACCAGTTTCGAGGCATGTAGCGCCAATATATTCACTGGGGACTAGTAGGATGTTTCCGATAAGAGAAACTGGTGAGAACTGTTGGTGAGAAGTTGACTAACGAGCTCGAAAACGCTTACAAGTTCATATGTATATGAGGCTTGGTGTACTAGTTACCCGTAGTAGAAATATTACATTTGAGTAAAGGGATAAAGAAAACCTTGGGGAAAAATTGACTAACATTTTATGATTTATAATCTAACTAGAACAGCAGGTGCCGACATTTTAGAAGTGATTCGAAACAATATAATATCGTATGGTCCGCCCAAATCGCTTCGGCCGCAAGGCAATGCTGTGTGTTTTCTAGGATCACCGTGGTATGATTTAGTACGAGCTATTGAAACCAGGTGAAACAGTTGACGGTGCACACTACCAACGACAATTTTTCGATTTGAACAGCGCTATACACCAAAAACGCTCAGAACATGCCGATCGGCGTCAAAGTAATTTTTCTTGATGACAATGCACCGCCACATCGAACAAGAGCGACCCAGGAATTGGTGGAGACGTACGATTGGGAACCGCTGGTGCATGCGGCTTACTCACCAGACTTGGAGCCGTCCGATTATCATTTGCTTGCATCGATGGGCCACGCACTTTTCGAGTAGCGCTTCAATTCTCACGAAGAAGCCAAAAACTGGCTCGATGATTGGTTTGCGGCCAGAGAGGGATAGGAAAAATATGCCGCTAGCGATGGCTATTATTTTGAAGATTAAATTTGAAACCATTTTTTGTTAATAAAAGTTGGAAATTGAAAAAAATCTCATTTCATAGGTATACACATGATAGGCCATCAATAATCCATGCAAGAATCAGCCAGTCCTCTTCAAATATATTTCATAAAGGAAACCTCGCCGATTCTGCAATAAACATTCCATCTTTCGAAGTCTTTCTTAAGTTCGAAAGAGAATCGTCTCTTATTTTCCTTTCTTTACTGTCCACCATCCAGCAATCCCCAGTAAAAGCACTGCTTATATGAAAAAATTCATCAGTATTTACATAGCAGTTATCCACACCAGATACGAAATTTCATCAGTGCTTCATCAAGGTATTACTTTAGACTTTTTACAGAGGAGGAAATATATATTTTATCTAAGTAATTCGCTTAAAACCGCGTCTCTTGAAAATTCCACATATATCCATCATTTTTCGGTCATCCCGGCTGTAGGTGTTAATTCGGAAAATATATGAATATTTCAAACCTTTCGATGCCATGTCGCTTTCTCGAAAACGTCTAAGAACAAAGACTCGAGTTATATCAGTCACAAATTTGGGGTTATCAATTTATTTTCTCGCCATTATGAGTTCGCAGGGGTAACCGCGCTTCGTGTGGTGTGACTATTAAATAAAAAGACTAACAGGCCTCACCCATGCAGACACCTTCTTGAGCCTGAGCCACCTCCCAGGCACATCAGGAGGCATTTCCTCAACTACGCTGACGAGATCCTAGACAAAGCAGACAGGCAGCTACTGGATCGGACAATGTACAGACAGGCCATAAACGACATTCATCGGGAGACTCTCACCACCTTCTTAATCTCCCGACGCCCGAATGCCGTTATAGGAGTCCAACCACCACCAACCGCAGACGAAGAGCTCCAACTTCCCCGAGAGTCCCGCGTAACCTTGGCACAATTATGTTCTGGATACTGTAGCAGGTTAAACTTCTACTTATCCAGAATCGAATCCGACATACTAAACATATGTCCAGCATGTGAAGGCATCCCGCACGACACTAACCACCTTTTCACATGCCCCATCAAACCCACTCATCTAACATCCCTATCCCTCTGGATCCAACCCGTCGAAACAGCTAGTCTCCTGGGCCTACCGTTAGATGAGCTAGGCGAAGACGACCGGTGATTACACTACACTGAATGGGCAAAGTTACTGCTACAACAGTAACAACAACAACAGGCATGATGAGAGCCTTGTAGAGTGTTAGTTTTGTTCGTCGAGAGAGGACTTCACTGCTCAATTGCCTACTTCATCTAAAGTAGCACTTGTTGGCAAGAGAGATTCTTCATTAGATTTCAACGCTATCGGTGTTAATGCTGGTTACTAAATATACGAAGCCTTTTACAACCTTGAAATCATAACTGTCAACAGTCACGTAGGTGCCGATATGCGAGTGCCCTGACTGTTTGTTTGATGAGAGGATGCCCTCGTTCAACACCAGACCCATTCGCTTTTCTTCTTTATCCAATTTCAAAACACAGAACCAACAGCGCGGTTATACGCTCTTATAAAAAATTGTGCTTAAACGATTAAGTTCTGTGGCTCGCACGATCTTTTCCAGCATCAGGTTAAAGAAGTCACACGACAGCGAGTCACACTGTCTCAAACGGCTCGGAGAGGTCCTTCCCAATTCCGATGGCGTTGCCGGTATTGAGCAAAGTCATTTTGTATGGAGGTATTAGTTTTGCGGGGACACAAAATTTAGACATCAATGTGCCATCGCGGCATATAGGAAACTTATTTTTAAAAAGATGGTGTGTGTCGATTCTCCTTTCATAGGTCTATTCCAAGACTTCCAAGACTTTCAAATTTCACAACTGCTCAATACTTTATATTATACTTGCATTTTTTTTGAAAAATTATGCGAATGAAGTCTATAACTATAGAGTTTGATCGAACCGAAATAATTGCGGTACTTTATTTTTTATGAGATGGCTCACGTAGTGTCAGAAGTTTCCAGCAACAATGCCAACGTCGCGCGATCTGTCAGTAAAATGTTAACAACCTGATGCTCATCACTAGCTAATCAAGCGAAATATAAAATTCTTCACGACCGAGTTGAAATGAAAGACTAAAAGTGAGTTTTTATTTAATAAATACTACATTAAGTTTAATATTGTTCATTTTTTGGTTTAGGCGTAAAATTTAGTTAAAATGAAACGAAGTTATGGATCCAAGTTTCCATATTTCCAAACAACACGTGCGGCGCGAAATAACTTCTGCAATAGTGCAACTACTAATCAGTTGAGTATCAGCAACAGGCTATTAAAAAGTAATAGGGTCACAATGTTGCTGTAATTATTGAGAGCGGCGAACACACCCATATACTGATAAGTGTACAGAAGCGTGAAGTAATGTATTCGAAAGGGAATACCAAATAAACAGCTGACTAGCGCTGGTGTTCGGCACATATGCATTTCTTCTATACCATAGCAGCCTTAGTCTTGCTATTTAATAAACACACCTCGTATATTTACTACCAAATGCCATACTCAGTACCATATAAGGGATATATAATATTATATTTATAATCTTCAGATAGTTAGAAAGATGTACAAAACTGTGGTATTTTGATTAGGCAAAGTGCTAAGTCGACTTCAGCTACTTGGTCAAAAGTCCATAGATCTATATAGGGTTACTAGGAAAGTCATTCTAGTTGAGTAAGAACATTATTAATTATATAATTTCTAGTTAATTTGGTTACCTAATATGATGCTCAGAACTTAAACGTTTTCGAGATTTTCGTTTCGAAAGATTATTTAATAAAAATGTGTTTTTTTGCTTGTAAGTCCACTTATTTTTAAATGTTAGTTTGAGGTTTAAACATTTTTTTCGTTTCAATCTGTTTTCAATCAAAATTGCACCAAGCCTTGACAGTTAAAAATGACTGCGTGATAAAGTTTTGAATTTATGATTTTACAGTAGAAACTCGATTCTTGCACACCTCAATACTTGCGACCAACATTTTTTTTCCTTGCGTACTCAGTACTTGCTGCATTCAAAAATGTTTAATTCGATAATTGTAACATTATTTGTTTTGCCTTTCTCTTTTGCCTTAACTTTTTGCTTTTTACGTTGTATTTTTGAGAATAAAGCTCGGGAAAGTGCCGTTGATGTCGTTCTGGTAATGATATTTTTTGAATTGAATCAGCTGAATAAATTTAGGGGAAGTACTGTCTTATTCATTTGCTGACTAAATGACAGTTTTGCATTAACTTTTGCATGGTGTGGTCTCATAGTGGCAAAGAGAGAATTTACGCTGCTTAAAATAAAAGAAAAAGCTGACACTTTGGACAAATTAAATGCGGGAATTTACATTAATGAATTAGGTAAAAACGTCCACGTATATAGATCAACAATATTAAAAAAAATTACAGTCCTTAAAGAAGTTTGTTAAGCGATCTGAATCCGGTCCATGTAAAAGGAAAACTCTTAAGATTACTGAGTTTCCCAAAATGGAAAAGGCGGTGATCAATTTGTTTAAGGATCAAAGGGTCAAAATCTTAACTTAACTTGTAATTGTGATATGCTAAAAGAAAACAGGAAGTTATTACATGCCAAAATTCAGGAAAAGCCTGCGGGCTTCCATGTTAGCAATGGTTGGGTTGCAAATAAAAATTGCGGATAAACATTACCAAATAAGAATGACTCTATCCACCCATTTTAGGACAAGTTTAACAGAACAATTATGGATTTAAGTTTCACAAAGATATACTCGTACAATGACGATGAGTCTGACTTATTTCTCAAACTCAAAAAAAGCTTCAGCTCCGGGGCATAAGATCAGTAAGGAGATAATAATGTTGCTTGCTTGTACAAATGCTGGTGGAAATCATAAGGTATAAATAGTACTTATTGGGAAATCGAGCATTCAATATATACTTAGATTGGGCACAGCAAACAACGATATTACGACGCTGCAGAGGCTCAGAAACCAAAATCGAATATTCTTTTGATTTCATATAATTGCTTTAAAATGTATTAGATTAATGTAGTAAAAATAAATGATTTGGATTGCTGTCATTTAAAAAAAAATGCCTGAATACTTGCAACAACCTCGAAACTTACACCGGCAGGCAAGTCTCCGATTGTACTTCTGCCATGAAAAAGCTCATCAAAAAAAAAAAAATATCTGCCATTCGGAGACAGCTCAGGATGCATACCATAAATAGGGGAGGATCTCGACCAAACATCCAATAAAGGGTGCAAGCGCCAATTAGATACTTTACATCATTAGGAAAAAAATAATGGAAACTATTCTACAAATTATTCTAAAAATTGGTGTGCTCCTGTATGCCACTTAAGAATACATGAAAATACAGTTTTTAATTATGTAAATACATCTATGTATGCACAGGGTGGGCCAAATCAGACCTACTAATGTTAAGCACAAATAACTTTTTTATTTTTTGATATATTTATTTTTATCTTTTTGTAGGTTATAATTGAATTGTTGGAAGTTTATTATGGAACCCTACAGTGCAACACAACGTGTTAAAATTATCGAGTTTTTCTATTCTTGT
>JAYXIM010048972.1:0-35627 GCA_037575425.1 Anastrepha fraterculus
GTTTGGAGAGGGAAGTTGAGAATAGGGAATTTTTACAATCAGGATTTATAAGGGTGTATGGATGATTGAATTGAGACCATTCAAACTTTTTCAACTGGAAAGAATGGAGGTTAATAGTTTTAAGGATGTCATTCGAGAAGAATGTGTGGAAAGTGATGGAGGGGTTGGAATATGTATTTTTGGCTGCTGTATCAGCTTTTACATTACCAGGGATGCCTATGGGGCTAGGTTAAGAGAATTTAAAACTATATAGTCCCATGCAATCCTTGCAAAAATGTAAAAAATGTTTGCTTAGAAATTCTCGCCCTCGATATTCAGCTGTTTTTGGCAAATTAACTTAACTACAATCAACCATTAGTCGAATTGACGTTGTAAAATGAAAAGTGATTGATAAACATTAATCCATAGTTAATAGTTAACTTATAACTGTAAAAGTGGGCCATAAAGGTCTTTATCACAATTTGTTTTGGAGTAATTTACATAAGCCTTCAAAAATATTTAGGAATGAAAATTTCAAAAAATAGTTGCTACATTTTTAGGAAGAAAATATATACATATGTTTGAATTTTCTTCACCATATTCTTTCAATTGATGTCGATAGGTCTATGTTATATAGTTTATAAAATTAGGATACTTTTTTTAATGCTGGGTTCTATTTGAAATTTTGAAGTACTTTAAAAAACGTGAAATCTAGACGTCATAGTGAAAAACTACAAACACGTATTTAAACAAAATTTAGTGTTCTTTTCGATATCGTTAACTACGGCTTAACAGCTGAAAATGGCCAACTGTATTGACATTTCTGTTCAGTAAGGTGTGTCAAGTCATTATGAATCGTTTAACGCCAAAACAATGCCTCCAAATTGTGTAAATTTACTTTGATAAAAATAAATCCCTTCGCGAAGTTCATAGAACACTTCGTCCATTTCATATGCGGCTTACACGCTGGCGATATTATTGACCTTATTTCTTTCGAAACGAGGAAGGAGCTGCCGTTAAAGTCAAAGACGAGTGACATCGAACCATGATTGCTGAAATTTTGCTTCCAAAAACTAATCAGCTAAATATCGACGACTTTTGGCAAAACTTGCCACAAATTGCAATAAATAATCGATTAATTGCATTGATCGAATGTACCCTGTTACTCGTAGCTCCAGCGGACGTATGCCAAATATCACATTAAAAAAATAATGCCATGAAATTATTTAAAAGAGTATAATAACAAAAAAAATCATTCGACTAATATTTCAGTTTTATATTATAAGTTTAAGTTCTCAAGCTCTTAAAAAACATCCGATAGTATCGCGCATATATCGATGTTCTCATATGTAAAAAGTACTGTTGCACGGTGTTATCGACAAATTAGTAAAAACCCCGCATTAAGGTTTCGCAGGCTTTAGGAACTCGCAAGCATTTGCGCAGAGAGAATTCGTTGAAATAACTTGTGTAACGGTACTTCATATTTTATATAAACATAGTGCACATGTTTTATTATTTCCAAAAAAATGTCAACAAAATCACAACAACAAAATGTGTAAAACAGTTCCTGAATTTTTCACTTTTGCATAAAAACTGGGAAATTTTACTGAATATAAAACACAAAAAGAATCCCTAATACATCTTACTCCACCGCCGTTTAATTAAAAACTTATAAATTGTCAAACTATAATTTTTTATTCAAACTATTTCTTTTTACTTATTCAACTATGTACTATTAAAATAATTTAAACACAATCTGAAAATTATTAATAATTATATCTACGTGACTTCGTCAGCAACTTGCAAATTAACAGCAATGCTACCAATATGCCTATGCTCTGCAAAATAAAAGCATGAAGTATAATATATTTAAAGAGCAAAAGTAGCCGTAACTACTTACCTCAAAACCAACGAGTAGTGCATGCGCTAATCGCTCATAGCGATACACAGTCAGATATGCGCGTTTTAGTGCAACTAAGCAGCCTTCGTCATAGGGATAAACGCTGCGCAAACCATTCTGATAGCGATAACAGGTGAGTGGAATTTTAATATTTAGCTTCTTATAGTCTAGGCTGCTTTGTTCGCCGCAGCATTCATACTGAATATACAGGAGGAAATTAATTTTTAGACACCATAATTAGTGAAATCCTATAGGGTATTCTTACCGATTCTTGCAGTTCATTCATGGCGCCTGGTGTTACAAGTTCTGTCAACCAGGCTGCCGTGATCAATCCCTCTGTTGCTGCCATCCGTTTTTGTTCATTGTAATGCCATAATTTCCATATATGTGATACTATCAATGCTATCAACATTGTGATGAACTGCATAAACAAAAAAACAAGTATTTAATTATTACATAAAGTTATGCAGAGTAGTGCATTCTCTGATATTTAATGCTTACACAGCAGAGTATTCTAACAGAACCATTAACAGCGCCTAAACAGCCCACGAATGAGGAGAGCACCAGTAAACAAGCCGCTGCCAGTTGCACAATCTTTTCCGTGTGCTCTGTTGAGCCTTCTGCGAATTTTTGCAATTCGTAAACGCAAGCGACCACCGATAATATTCCAATGATCTGGAGAAAGAAACAAAAATAAAATTCATGCAAGTTAAAAGGGATCTACGAGTATGTGCAGGCGGAACTTAGTTTTACGTGCGTAACTGGCGCTTATTTTTAGAAAGTATACAATTTATAACTTTAAGAACTTTTTACTTAATTTTTTACTTCTCCTTAAATATCTGTCTTAAAAGCGGAAACAGTTCGATTTCATTAGTCAAATCCCCATTAAATGTGGATAACGCTTTTACTTAATTTGACTAATAAATGACTAAAAGAAAGCAAAAATGTCAGCAATGTAGAGCTTAGCTGATAAGTATGAATGGAAATGACCTCAGCATATTTTTCAGACTTCCCTGCTAAATATTTTGTATGGCAGTTATTTGTAAGAGATATCTGCAAGCATTTTCATGAAAGGAGAAAGAAGTGACACAAAAGTTTATTGCATGAAAAAACAGTCATGCAAACCAAACAATATCGCTGCGATTATATAACAAATTATAATTGGCTGCACATATCACCACAACTCAATTGGTATTGAACGTTTAACGGGCGAAGATGTACGAGCCTGAATAATATTGGCGGTTGTTCTATCTTCTTCTAATAAAGTTCTGTGATTTCCATAGTGCTGTGGTCTTTCAACTCATTAAAGACTTGCCTATATAAAGTGGTGAATCATCGCCAGAGCACATTGAAAAATCGTCCCTTCTTCTTATTCATCCTATTCATCTGCGCGCCTAAGCTCTGGGCTTCTCTGTTTATTAGGCAGAACTCCTTAGCAGAGATTCTGTGTTTTTAGTATTGAGAGTCGATCACAATAACGGGCAATTCTGCAGGTAGGCTCATTACACCAGCTTTCGTTCGCTATTCTTACAAATAAAAAATAAATATCAAAAATAATTGGATTCAAACGCAATTCCCAAGAGTATTTGCGTAACCGGACTTATCAAAACACACCAGAGATCACGGAATGGTATCAACCGAAAAAGTTCAAGGTGGATGAATCGTCCAGTAAGGTCATAGCGGCAAGTTTTCGAGAAACGTATGTCATGCCCATCGATTATCTTAAAACTTGTAAAATAATCAACGGACACAAATTTTAAGCAAAATGGCTGCATGATGATGAATGAAAAAAAAGTAGTTCTTCGACTGACGAAGAAAATTTCAAGCGAAGGAAATCCAAAATTTATTTTTAGTATATTTTTCGTTATTAGCTATTGTATGGGGCTTCTGAAAAAATTATTCGATTTCTTTTTATGATATAAAACATACGCTACAGACCATTAACAAGCTTTCGATTACAAAAATAATCGGAGGCTTTTCTTGCGCCATGTTTTTTTTGCCGCTGAATGCAAATCCGGTCTTTTAAATGGTCCATTACATATTTTTATGAAATTTTGTGGAGATTTCAATTTTGAAAATTGTTTTACAATATGAATATTTGACATTTTAAAGATATCCTAGGGTACAGCGTCAGGGCCGAGAACGTAGTGTCACTGATGCTGGAGATTCACGATATGATGGATGGGGCTATACAGATCCGACAGTGATCTTTCCTGAAATGATTGTAACAGTGGCTGGTAACAGAGAGATGCAACTTCTGACGCCTTGCATCAGGATAGTAATTGACATTGAGTTTAGTGCTCGAACCACCTCACCACGAAAGCCTTGATGGCAATACCGGAGTCTTAGTAGCAGTGGAAGTACCAGACTGTTGAATGAGGCTTTTGATGTTTTCTTCTTGTAAAAAAAGAAAACAAACATATTGTCAAACAGGAATGTTGCGAACGGCTGACTTACTGTGTACACTGTGCTCGAACCTACTGTGTTCTTAATAGCATACGAAGTATAAAGCAGGAAGTTAAGAGATTTACAAGAAAATAAAAATCTTCACACTTCTTCAAGCCAGTGTTATATAGGGTGTTTTTTTTAGAGGTTAGGTTTTCAAGTTGGCACTACTTTTTTCGTAGATGGTCTTTTTGACAGCTGTCACTTGATTTATGCTCAGTTTGGTTTGCCATTTCATAATGAATAGACTTACACCTGAACAACGTTTGCAAATCGTGCAAATTTATTACGAAAATAATGGTTCGGTTCGCGCGACGCATCGAAGAAAATTTTGTTCAGCGATGAAGCTCACTTTTGGTTGAATGGGTATCATTTTTAAAACATAATGGCAAACCCTTATCTTTATAATAAAGCTAAATTCTTGGCCATAACATTAAATTATATACGTTTTATTTCATCTTGAAAACCTAACCTCTAAAAAAAAACACCCTATACTTATACATATATGTATGTATATTCTTTGCAATTAGACAAAAGTAAAATCAATTGCCACCAGCTTCTGAACGTAAAATATTTTCAAGCAATCCATATTATTGTTATACGAACTCGTATTTCAAGGCACTCTAGAAATCGTATTAGATTAAGATTAAGAGAAGCGTTGCATGAAATGTGTATTACAAAAAAAAAAAACAAAAAAAATGTATTATATATTTTGAGGAAATGATTATTTGCAATTTCCTTTAAGGAACTTATCAACCCACGCCAATATGAGTTATTAACTCCTAAAAAATCAATATATGTTTGACTTTTATTGTAAATTAATTAGCGTAATGGGTCTGATAATGGGATCCATTAATTTTCAAATAACTTAGCAGAATTAATACAAAAATGTGCGGAAAATACTACTTTACAGTCAATAAGAAATTATGCACATCATAATAAATAAATAAAAACCTACATAAATGACTAGAAGGAAAAATAAAATTCCAATGAAATAATAAGAGATAAATGTTAAGAAATAGTAAGACGGACTATGAGGCATTCAGTATGTGTATACATATATGAATACAGATGCACATAAGCATACGCTTATGTGTACACATTTACATATTATATGTATATAGTTACTAGGGCGGGTTAATTTCTTTTCATCGTTCCCAGGTATATTTTATTAATAGGAAAATGGAGGGATCGTGGCAATGAAGATTGAAAGTAGAAAAAATGCACCTTCTCTGGCAAGTAAAAGGATCTAAAACCAAAATAGTGATAAACACGTTATTAATTGTAGACAGAATTATTGATTAAAAAAAGGTAAAATATTTTTTTTTTTTGGGTTTGGTGCGCGGCTACCATTCGGAATTCGGAGAGATCGTACGTTCGAATCTCCGTGAAACACCAAACACCAAGAATTTTCTTACATTTCTAATAACGGTCGCTCCTCGGCAGACAACGGCCTCCGAATGTATTTCTGTAATGAAAAAGCTCCTCATAAAAAACTATTTGCCCTTCGGAGTCGGCTTGAAACTGTAGGTCCCTTAATTTGTGGAGCAATATCAGCTCGGCCAAATACCCACCAAAAAGAGTTATGTATGTATGTATTATTACCTTCACAATAACTTCGAATTATTTAAAGATCCCTTTTTTTAAATTTGCGGAGGTGGTTTGAAATTGACTTTAAATCTTTGATCATGTGAACCTTTTTCTTAGAATTTTAGGTACTTATAGAATCCACATCTGCTACGAGCGATTTCAAGAAAAATAGTTTTATACATATTGATCCACCCTAACGTACTACACACACGTCTACAAAACTAGCCCACATATCCTTTGGGAATATAAATTTTCACATTTAATTTTTTTTTATTCAAATTTAATTAAGTTTCAATAAAATTATAGTTTATTTTTTAGTAAAAATCGATCGAGAATCCAAACTTTTTCGAAATTCAGAAAAATTCATAAAATCTTTAATGGGAGTTTTCAGCAAAATTTTGTATATGTAATTTAATAGTTCATTAAATTTTTGTGTAATACTATAAAAAAAGGTTTGAAGTGTTGATTTTCAACAAATTTGTTTATTGTATTTTGTTTCATATAAAACACATTTTTTATTTGGAGGAAAAGTTCCACACCGTAAGCAAAAAAAAAATAAAAATTTCATTTTTTAATTTTAAAATTAAATGGACTATAAAACTGCACTCCCCACAATTTTCTTACCATTCTGATGAAAGTGTTGTAAATTTTTATGAAAATTTTTTAAAGTTTTCTGAATTTCGCATAAAACTTGGTAGATTGATTCTTAAGGCTCTTGCTAAAAAATGAGCTATGTTTTTATTGAAAATTATTTAAAACTAAAAACAATGTCAAAATTTAAATTCAGGGTACCTGATTTTGTTTTTGTTTTTTTTTGTCGACGGGTGTAGGAATATTTTTGTATAATTTCTAGTATGCCATTATTAAAAACTTTAGCTTGACAGCTTGGCACTGCCTAGTTAAAAACATATTTTTCATTTTGCCGTCCACGCACAATAAAAAGTGTCAAAAACATGAAAGCATTTTTTGAGCGACGGAAAAAAGTTTATGGACACCAACATGGAAAGGGGCGCGATTCACCAAATGACATAGAGAGCTCGAGATTTTATGTTCACAATATGGGCACGTACGGCTGCATTTATACACTTAAGTTTATATGTATTTGTGCAAATGAAAATATAATATTCACAATCACATAAGTATCTATGTATGTATTTGTATGCGTACAAAAAATTCTAATTGATTATTACACCGCAGACGCAAGGTTAGAAGTTCACCGCAGAGGATTAACGGATTTATAAATATTTTCATCGCTTTAGAATTTTTAACTTAAGAATTCTCCTTGAAATGATATTTGATCTATTAAAAGAAAAGCAAAAAGTATTAGTGTAATAACTAGCTGATGCCCGCAATTTCATACTAAGAATATGTTTAATTTATATTTAGATTAGAGAGAGGACAAAAAAAAGCCTAAAACAACTTGAAAGCAAAAAATTCTGTTTACAAACAATGCTAAATGATGTATTTATGTATTAATTTTAAGGCATTTTGGTAGAAATCGTCATAATATTATTTATAGCATATTTAAATATGTACATATGGTTCTTTGCAAGCTTTGAGCTAAAGACGCGTAGCTGAGCGTGTGGTAGTGAACAGAAGGCCTATGCATGAGCCTAGCAATTTTTTACATTGTCAGCACAAAAGTTTAACGGATGGGTAACTGGAGTATTTTTAATTCAAAAAACAGTATTTGTGTAAAAATTAATACACGCCTCTATTCAATTGCCTCGCATATGTTCAAGATTGAACTAAGCAATAAAGCAAACCGAAGTTCATTTGCTCTCGAAGTAAAACTCCTGGAGTGTATAGAAATGACTTGAAGACACTCGAAGGCATGCGCGTTATTTTGTCCTAAAGCTTGTCCAAGTATCTTCCAGGCAGAAGTGTATGACATTCGTCTGTGCATAGATATCCAACTAAAAAGAAATCTCCGAAATGAGCGAATTGCAATTTTGAGTGACAGTCAGGCTGTACTCAAAGCCGTGTCATCCTTCGAATTTAACTCCTCAATAATACCCGCATACTGTGAACAGGGAGACTAAACTTATTAGGGACAAGTAATCATAATCAGTTGCCGGCTCACAAAGGTATACCCAGGAACGAGGCATTGGTTGCATTGGCTGGAAACGCTGCGAACACGAAACTAATAAGACCTGAACTCTTCCTGACTACGAAACAAACGTATGAAAATCCAAAGCTCGGAGGGGAAGAGCTAAGTCTACGAAACGTAAGCTGGCATCAAACTGTGAGGTTAGCCAAAGTCATTACTGAGCAGATATAATCATAATAAATTTAAACACCTCACTAACATCTAAACTAAACATCTCTCTTTGCGTCAATTGAATCTCATACGGGAATAAATGCAAATCAATGCGGGTAATTCGTTGTAAAGTGGTCCGAGCAATGCCCAACTGCTAAGAACGGCGATTTTGGGATGGCCTTGGCGACGTCTTGGTAGGTTTTGATTTGGCCTCTTTGGATTAGAAAGAGCATCACCAGTCGAAAACCTTTCGTACAAACGTTTAATGGTGTTCTTAGAAGGCGCACTTTTCACATTATTTAATTTTTTATACGTACGTTGAGTTTTCACAATTGACTTCTTTTGTTGAATGTAAATTTCAACAATTTAGAAGCGCTCGCGTGGCATGTACTGTTCCATGGTAAAAATCTGCTTGGACTGATGCTTTCAACGCGGTATGACATTAAGCGATCTGATGTCACTGTCAAAAGATACAGGGTTGCCACGTAGGTCCGTCGAATATTGGCAACCGTGTATAAGGAGTAGGCTACAAAAATGCATTTAATACCGATTTGGACGAGCGCTATTAGTAAGGCATTTGGCCGAGATTTTCCTTGCATCTTGATGTTGATCTTACAAAAGGAGACACCTTAAGTTGTGTGCCGTCGTCGAATGTTTATGTTAAGTTTTTTCAAGGCTGAAATGCACCCGAAACTAAACGAATGTCTGACGAGAGCGACTACAATTGGAAAGAACATTCTTCTACAATTTTATTTTGTTTGTCCCCATGCGCTATGATAACCTCTGAATACGAACCAACTCGAAGTATAAATAGGATTCTTTAAGCATTTGAACTGAAATTTTAATTGGCTATAAAAACTAAACTAGGATACTTCGATATCGATACTTTTATTACCTTCATTAAGTTTAAGTTCGAATATCTACATATTGTTGAGTATAATCTCTCAACAAATTAAGTCCCATATTTTATCAAGTAGTCAAAGAGGTGCATAAAATCTTTATGACTACAACCCGCGACAAATGATAGCACAATAACATTTTGACTCGTGTTGACTATGTTTTTAAAAAGTTTAGCTCATTGCGGCCGCCGTAGACGAATTGGTTGGTACGTGACTACCGTTCGGAACTGCATAGGTTCGAATCTCCGTATATGAAACACCAAAATGATATAATACCTTTTCCTAATAGCGGTCGCCCGTCGGCAGACAATGGCAAATCTCCGAGTGCATTTCTGCCATGAAAAAACTTCTCATAAAGAACCATTTGCCGTTCGGAGTCGGCTTGAAACTGTAGGTCCCTCTATTTGTGGAACAACATTAAGACGCACGCCATAAATAGGAGGAGGAGCTCGCCCAAACATTTAACAGAACCGCCAATAATTGCATCTCAAAAAAGTTATGAATTTGTTATTTGGAAAAATGCGCACCTCCGTCAAAGAAGAAAGTAACCAAAAATCAACTTGATTTTCTAGCAACTCCAAAGTTGCGCTTTATTGCACTAAAATTTAATAAGCTTTCCAACTGCATCCCAACATTTTTTTATAAAATTTCATAATTAAAATTGACTTTTATACGCCAATATTTAATTCCAGGAAAAAAATTTAGTATCGTTTTAGTCAGCATATCAATTTTATTAAGTCAAGCTTTTGAGTTTTCCAGCGAAACGGTGCGTATTTTTTACTTTAGTCGGAAAATCTATAATTTTCAAAACGACAAATTTTCAAAGAAAATTCAGCCCATTGTCAGCGACTTAAGTCCAAGTCACAAAAAGCGACGCGTCGCAAATCACATTATTTTTGAGAACAAATCGGAAAAATTCAGTCGCGTTGCAGATGCCGTCGTAATATTGATCAAACTTTAACTAAATCGAGTTTTCGACAGGTGTAGAACTTGGTCAATAAACTGGCTGAGATAGTTTCAATAACTTCATCTAGACTATTAGGATTAATTTTGCGATGTAACTTAGGAAGCTTTTCGTTGTTACAATTCGGTTAGCCTATGATTGGAAGATCACTGTGGGCATCAAGCATTGAAGGGTCTTTTAGTGTTATTCTGGTAGTTATTGTCGCAAATTATCTATCAAATCTGTCATCACCTTTATTCACATAAAATGGCCAAGTTTGTCTTATACATTCTTTTGCTTTTCTTCTTCGTTTTTCTCGAATAAAATATTTGAACAGTTATTTGTATTATATATTACTTTGGGAAAATATAAATGCATTATTGTCTCGGTAGATGGCTGTAGTGATCGATATTTCAAAAAGCATCGATGACACAATTTCAGGTTTATGCTCGTTGTTAAGGTGACAACGGTTTTTTTTTTTTTTTGCATTCAGTTGTGAGTTACGGGGTGTTAACAATGGAAGTCAAGAAAGAGTAAATTCCGTACATTTTACAGTTGTTCTTTTATAAAGGCGAAAATGCAAGCCAGGCCGCTGAAGATGTGAATGGTGCCTCTACTGTAACAGCTAATTTCGTGCAATTGTGGTTTCGTCGGTTCCGTTTGGGCAGTTTTGATGTTAAAGAAAATTTCGTTACAATCACAGAAATAACAAAAAATGCATCAATTTCTTCTGCTCAAATATGAACAAGACGTTATCAATAAAACGGTCCGCGGATGACATATGGCAAAAATAAATTTTTTTGTTTTTTGGTAGGACTGTTATAAGCTTACACCGCAAATTTCAGCGTGATATGTCACATAGTTTGTTTTCTGTGCTACTGTAAACAAGTCAAGCTCGAGTGTGTTCTTCGAATTTAACGATGGAAATTCAAGTTGAACAAAGAATTTGTTTGAAATTTTGATATTCTAACAAAATTTCGGCTTCAGACGCCTTAAAAATATTGCAGACAACCTATGGGGACTCTGCTCTATCGCGTGCACGTGTTTTCCAGTGGTACAAATCGTTCAAAGAGGGCCGTACATCGGTTGAAAACTTGCCTCATGAACGTCGTCCAGCAACATCAGTAAACGACGAAAACATCGGAAAAGTAAAGGAAATTGTGCTTGAGAATCGCGCAAATCGCAAAATCGGTTAACGCTGAATATTATTTCGACGTTTTAAAGCGTTTGCGCGAGAACATTCGTCTTAAAAGGAAGGAATTGTGGGGCAACAAGTCATGGTTCTTGCATCACAATAATGCACCAGCTCACACATCACGTCTTGTTCGCTATTATTTGAACAAAAATAATGTTAATATCGTTCCGCAAGCACCGTATTCGCCTGATATGACTCCATGTGACTTTTTCCTGTTTCCCATTTTGAGACAATTGAAGTCATAAAAGAGAATTCGAAGAACACACTCGAGCTTGCCTTGTTTACAGTAGCACAGAAAACAAACTATGTGACATATCACGCTGAAATTTGTAATGTAAGCTTATAACAGTCCCCCCCAAAAAAACCAAAAATTTTATTTTTGCCATATGTCATCCGCGGAGCGTTTTATTGATAACGTCTCGTTCATATTTGAGCAGAAGGAACATATTGTAATTTTTTCTTAACATTACGTGGAAATATATATGCAATATTGTTATTATCATTATTGGGCCATAATGCACTGCGACCTCTGATGGGGTATATTGTGCTTGACATGTACATATATATTTTATTATTTTTATAATTTTTATTTTTTGCATTTAACCCACCAGACTCAGCGTGTTGAAAACGATAACAGTCCACTGCAGACAAGCTCTGCTAAAAGCCATAGTTAACGGCATTTTTCTATTCAGTGTATTAAAACTTTTTTTTGTATATATATTTGTGCTATATTTTTCAAAATTTCATTTAATGTTGATATTGATTTTTTTTTTTCAAACACAATATATTCAAAATAACGCGCTGCTAACGCACGGCACCTTTAAAGACAAACAACAAACTGACCTCACGAAAGCGACTAAAATTGTTCAAAACACTCGCATTTTTCAAAAAATTCGACCAATTAAGTGCCAACAGCGTAAGGAACATGCCAATTTATGATATTGTGCGAGTGTATGAGTTTATGATGAGTCTGCCGGCAGTGGTTGTCATCTCTTAACACTAACACACATGCGAGTACACATACATATATGTAGTTTTGTATATATGCATAAATGTATTTTTCCCCGTCCGCCCAACCTAATTTTTCCAAATTTTTACTACAGACTTACTGACGAGGCACTCACCGTATGTCGCCTATGTGTTTATTAGCTAACGAAAATAGCCAACCGTGAAGGCTTTGTATGCGAGCTGCATTAAATTTGGAAATGCAAAGAGGCGCGAAATTTTGGCGGCCACAGTAAACGCGCCGCATAAATAGACAGTGGACGAGTAGGTGCCTTCGGTTTCTTGGGAATAATATTTATTTATATATTAATTTATATATTTTTTCTGTACTCCACCGTTTGGTTGTGTTTTATAGCGAAAGTCTCGTCAAATTGGCTTTGTTGTCAAAAGTATTTATTTTCCATAAAAATACTTTATTTAGCTTATTTTCGCAAATCGTATTTTATTTATATAGCCTGACACTTGTTAAGCCTTCTGTCATGTCTCGTAGCGCCCAAAATTTTGCATAAGCTGGTTTGACTTAACAAATACTTAGGTTAGCTTAGGTTATACTGGTTGATTAAGAAAAACCATTTTTTTGTTTTGAATGTTTAATTTTTTTTTTTTTTACAAAAGTAAAAGTAATTGAACTGCGCCGTTTCTGATGTCAAAGTACATTCAGGCATATGTACTCATACACGTATTATATTTTGCTCTCTTGAGTGAGCCGACACTTGACGGCTCGCATTTTCCTGGTGACGATAATTCTTATTCGGCGGTTAGTTTTCCTTAATCTCCGAAACCACTTAGAATTGACAGTTTTAAGTTTCTCTAGAGGCACAGTTGCGACAGAGCCAGATTTTCTGAAAAAAACAGGCGACCATTTGCTTTGAAATGCTTCTTCAGTGAACAACTTTTGTTGGATAAAGCTTGTCTTGGAACACCCATACTGTCGATTAATGTTTTTTCGTCTCATATGTAGAGATTTAAAATTTTCCAACTGTTATGATGCGGTAGACGTTCTTTGAACCAGATTTCTTCATCAATTCTTTATAGCAATCGACTTGAGTCCTTTTTGGGCAACTATTAAATTGTGCCATATCGTGCGAGATGTTCCTGCAATGTTTCTGACGACCAAATGTTCCTGCAATATTGAACGTACTATATGGTCTACTAATGTCCAAAAATGTGTCTGTTTTTCGATATATCACATGACGGTCTTGCATTATTAATAGACGCACAGCTTCGATTATTTCTGACAAAACAACCATTTTTGGATGGCCTTCACGAAATTCATCTTGCAAAGATCGGCGGTCATGTTGAAACTAGTTATATAAAAGTTTTACTGGGCCTAAGTGCCATATGTCGAAATAAGTTGATCAATGCAGTTAATAATTCCATGATGAATTTTTTAACTAACTAAAAAAAAGAACAAATAAAGCTCGTAAGTATAAGCGTTGTATGTAAAGTTATGTTAAAAATTCCAAGCATTTCGATAAAATCATCGAATTGCAGTTCATCACACGTAGTCCTGCAAAGGCGAAATAAAATGTAATACGAGGCGTGTTTAAAAAATAAGGCAAATTTTCATTTTTCTCAAAAAATATTTATTTATTCATGAGTTTCTATTTTATCTCCTTCAAAGTAGTGCCCCTCAGATATAATATACTTGTGCCAGCGTTTTTTCCAATCCTCGAAGCTGTTCTGATACGCACTTTTTGGTATGGCCTTGAGCTCCCTCAGCGATTCGGTTTTTATCGCCTTAATCGTCACAAAACGCCATTTTTTCATGGGTCTATTCAATCTTGGGAACAGGAAAAAGTCGCAGAGGGCCAAATCTTGTGAATACGGTGGCTGAGGCATGATAACATTTTTGTTTTTGGCCAAATAATCTGTCACAACCAAAGATGAGTGAAGGTGCATTATTATGATGCAAAAGCCATGCATTTTTTTCCACAAATCCGGTCATTTTTTTCGTATTACTTCACACAAACGGCGCATAACTGCAAGGTAATACTCCTTATTTACCGTATGACCTTGTAGTAAGAACTCCTGATGCACTACGCCATGGCAATCGAAGAAAACAGTGAGCAAAATCTTGAGATTTGATATGAACTTGACATGCTTTTTTTGGTCTTGACTCTCCTGGACTCTTCCATTAGGACGATTGAGCTTTGGTTTCGATGTCATAATCATATACCTATGATTCGTCACCAGTTTTTGACGCCGTTCAACAATTCCTAAGCGATGCTCATACGACGTTGTTTTTGTTCGAAATTCAGCAATTGTGGAACGAACTTTGCTGCGACACGCTTCATGTCCAAAATTTCCGAAAATATTACATGCCATAAGCCAACCGATATGTGAATATCCTTAACGACTTCTCACTTTCTTAACATTTTTATCGGTTGTTGATGTGCTGGGCGTCCAGAGCGAGCTTCGTCATTCACATCTCCTCGACCTTCTGTGAAAAGCTTGTACCACTTATAATATATTTGACTCAGAGTATTGAGCATTTAATTCCATTTTTTCACAAAATTTGATGCAACTTCTTTGATCCATTTTTTTCGATGGCAGAAAAACGCCGAATACGCAAAACACTCGTCTTATTTATGCCTCTCACAAATAAACTAAATATGCTATATTGCTAAAACCGTGAACATATCCTCGAGACGAGCGTACCAACATTAAAAAAAAATTATAATAATAAATAAATCGAATTTGATTTATTTGAACACACCTCGGATATCAAATAAACAATCTCGCGTAATCCCTTCGACTCCAGTGTTGCGTTAATTGTCTCAAATGTGTAAATGGAACATTATTCAGCAAATGATAAATTAAATATTCTTCCGAGGAACGACTGTTTCGAGCAAATTGTATACCACTATAGACCAAATTTGCTTATAAGAAATGTTTTATACCGCCCAAAAATGGGTGTGCCAACTTGAAATTTGTATATATACATATGTGTATATATGGCATGTGCGAATATTCTAAAATAAAATAATAATAATATTTACATGAAATTGAAATCATGAATTTTGTGATTCTAATTCAGCTTCCGTCAACCCTTTCGAACTCGACTTTTCTTTTGCCTCGACTCGAAATTGTCCTTTTCACTTGTAATTATTTTATTTTATATGTATTTTTTCAAGAAATACCTGTAGAAAATTTCAAGCATATGTATATATATGTATATATGTAGATGTATGTATATATATATATTTATTTATTGTAATTTTAATTGGAACAAGAAAAATATATACATATAATATAATTTACTGCATTCAAACAATCGTTGCTAAAATTGGTTTCTTTGAGTTGTTTTGTGCTTCTACGACAGCGAAAATTTTGCAACATCCTGAATGATCAAAAATAATTACCATCCATTTTCAAATACAATAAATCCAAGCAAATAGTTTTTATTGATATTATAATTTTTTATACCTAGTTCGACTCTCGCTAGGCAATAAATTTTACTTCAAGAGAGGTATTTTCGTTTGGTTAATTGACACGTAAATGGTTGAGAATACGCATTTTTACCCGCTTATCGACTTTTACGGGCGGGATTTGTTCACTTTCTAACAAAATATTTCTACCACAAGAGCTCTTTCAGCTGTAAGATGTCTAAAATACGATAGCACCAAATATCTTGACAAATTTTCATTATTTTTCTTTCGTTTCTTTTTTTTGTTTTGAATGTTTAATATTTTTTTTTACAAAAGTAAAAGTTCATTAACAAAAGTCATATTAATAAAAATTTCGAACTCATATTAGTAAAAATTTCGAACTCATATTAATACAAATTTCGAACTCTTTGCAAATATAGGGTGTTTTTTTTTAGAGGTTAGGTTTTCAAGTTGGCACTACTTTTTTCGTAGATGGTCTTTTTGACAGCTGTCATTTGATTTATGCTCAATTTGGTTTGCCATTTCATAATGAATAGACTTACACCTGAACAACGTTTGCAAATCGTCAAATTTATTACGAAAATAATGGTTCGGTTCGCGCGACGCATCGAAGAAAATTTTGTTCAGCGATGAAGCTCACTTTTGGTTGAATGGGTATCATTTTTAAAACATAATGGCAAACCCTTATCTTTATAATAAAGCTAAATTCTTGGCCATAACATTAAATTATATACGTTTTATTTCATCTTGAAAACCTAACCTCTAAAAAAAAACACCCTATATTAAAAAAGGTAAATAACTTTTTCTCACAATTCCACGGTTTTGTTTAAGAAAATCTAGAACAATTATTGGTATGCAGTTTTATTGCTTATTAAGAGGGGAGCCTGGTTTATAAGGTCAAAAAATCAATTTTTTTTTTCGTTTTAAGCGATTTCTAATATATTTCGGAATATTCATACAAAGTTACAGAGCCTAATTCTCAATATTTCCGTAGATACAAAGCCAAAGGTAGGCGAGCGTTAGGTAGTTACGCTGTGACCGGACTTTTCATTTTTATGATTTCTTTGAATTGGCGTACATGAATGAAAAAAAAACTAATGAACGTTTTGAAATGAATCATAGCTTGTTCCCTTCAGTATTAAATTCTCTTCTATTTGAACTAACAAAATAGATAAAAAAAAATTTTCAAGATTTTTATACCAAGTTGAAGTGAATTTTTTGTTTTATAGAAAGGCATTTTTTTCTTTAAAACCTCCAAAAAGTTGAAATTTTGGAGCTTCTCTCAGTTTTCTTAGTTCATCTAGAATAAAAAACCATGATAATTAGAAATCCATTTTTAATTTTTTGCTTTAGATAATAATTACGAGCTGTATCTTGTACGCCAGTTGGAAACTCCAGCGTTGCAGCGCTCTACTAATTTCTATGTTAAACATTTTTTTCAACATATTTTAAGTAGTACAAAAATTTTTTATACTTTTTAAATGTTCATTAAAAGATAGAAAAAACTTTGCAGTGCTAAATTAATTTAAAAAAAATCGGAAAGAGATGCAATTTTTAGACCTCATAAACCAGGCTCCCCCCTTAAATTTTACTATAGCAAAATGCAAGTTGAAGTAGCTCAAATATCTCGTTGATTTTGGAACAAATTTTTCTCTAACATAACCAAAAATCGTGTATTTGTTGTACTCATACTAGAACTAAATATTATAGGTTATAAAACTGTATACCCAACAATTTTCTAAAAATTCGAACCGTACTTAACTGGATAGCATTATATTTATATAGGTGAGAAAAGAGATTCCTTTATCGGGCAGTTGTTTTAGTAGTTCTCCACTGATGAGATCATACCCGGGTGCTTTCTTTGTTTTGAGAATTTTTATTGCTGCTTTTATCATACTTCGTTTTTCGAAAAATGTTTTATGGCCGGGTTCATCTGGTGGATAAGTTTCAGGGAGTCTTTGGGCAATGCTTAGCGAGCGTTTGACTACATGTGGCATAAAGACTAAATCGGATCTTGAAAAAGCTCATACATTTGCTCATTATTTATCCCGAAGTTCTTCGAGATGCAGTCTTATATGAAATCAGCGTTACGGCAAAGGCTGAAAACCGAAGTGTTTTTGAAACGTTTGTGAAGGCACCATGCGCTCACCAGACGGCGCTATAGCAACTAATTTTTATTATTAGAGGCAGCGTTTTTAAATATTTCATCAAATATATCTACATATTGAATGTAATATAAATATAACTAATATTAATTAGTTATTTCAATGGATATATTTTGGTCGCAGTGCGTATTAGGCTACTACTTAATTATTATAATGAACTATTTTATAAATTTGCAAAATTTGTGTGTTAAAATTGAAATAAAACAAATAAGTGAAAACAGTAAAATTAGTACAATCAAATACAGAGCTCACTCTATTGCCCTGACATAATTATCACGCCACCTGAGCACCTGAACACATAATTATCACACCACCTCAGCACATAATAAATACTAACATCCATGTTTACTCTTGTACGAATTGTTTTCAAACAGGTAAAACAGGTTCTTGTTTACATAAATATATTTATTTATCCTACATTTTCTTTAATTTTTATTATTTGATCTAACATTGTACATTGACATACATTAAATTTCGTGTACATTTGTATAAAATAAATATTTAGGTAAATATAAAAAGCACTCCACAAAATAATTTATAATATATGCGGTTACGTATTGTATTGTTTTTTGTTTTTATTTTTGTAGAGTAGACTGCTTCAGGCATTTATTCGTTTACTTACTTATAAATATTATTACTTTTCACTGTTTATATTGTATTAAATAAATAACTAAAAAAAAACTATTTTATTTTTCACAGTTTTACTGTCCATTTTTCTGCGTCGCGCTTCTAGTGATCCACAAATTGGTCTCTTCTTCGCTTGTTTCGTATGGTAATGCCCAACAGACCAGAAAAGAACAAGGCAAGTACCTGTAGAATATAAATGTGAGAGAAATTACAAAAACATTTTTGAAAATGCATGAATTCACTGCAACTATAAAATAGTTTGTATTAAAAATTATTTCCTATTACTTATTTATTATAATTGCACAAAGAAATACATTATTTGTGTACACAATTTTAGCGCAAATGGCTTAAAACTGGTTATGGTCGATCTTTAGCTGCTTTAGACTACTAATATGGCGGTCCACTACGATTATTTTTGTGATTTTATCGACATTTTTGACATTTTCGAAATTATCAACATTTTCTTTAGCATCAAAAATGCTTGAACGGAATCAACGAAAGCAAAATTTCACATAATCAGCTGTTATAGCTCGGCACCATAATCACTATTCATAATTTCAGCAACCTTGCAGAGGCTTCCATTTTCGCCATTATAAAAGAAAAACTGTAAAATGTACCAAATTTTCTCTTTTTTGGCATCCGTTGTTAACACCCTGTAACTCGCAATTGAATGGAAAAAATAAAAACCGCAAAACCATTTTTTTAATGTGAAATGTCACCTTGACAACGAGCATAAACTTTAAATTGTTTGTACTTCGTATTGATCACTACAGCCATCTACCAAGAAAATATTGGATTTCTTTTATCCCAAATTAATATCTTTATTTTTTATTATTTTATATTTCGATTACAATCGACCAACAGAAATTCGCATGCATAGAACCATTTCTGTTCATAACGATCACAAATTCTTGACATTTGCTTTAAGTAGGAATTTTTCCCTTCCATTTCATTTAAGTTAATGAAATAATGAGGAGTAAGAGGTGCTACAGCTTCAAAAGCACTGATTTTGAAGTCGAAGACTAACTTAGTGGTGCAAGGCAGACAATTTTCTAAGACTCAGAATTGAAAGATGAATAAAGCCGGGTGAAACCACTGCAGGAGACTGGCATTGAATGTAATGAATGCGTTGGAGCCTAAAAGGAATGAAAATATTCACAGTATCCAGAAAGGCATGGCAAAGTTATCTTCCAAATTGCAAAAGAGATGAGGAAATCATTAGAAACACTAAAATGGGTGGTTTTACTCACCCGCCGTGCCTTGTAACACCTGCAACTGACTATTATTTTTATTGGTCGATGCTCTGGTAGATGAGTATTTTCAGTCTCAAAGAAATGGATTGATTCGTGGACCGCCTAAAAACACCAGGATTTCTTCCGTTTATTAAAATATAGAGAAGACACAAAGGAATGGGTATTTAGAAATGATTTCTCGTATATACGTAATATTTATAAAAGAAAGAATACATACATACATATAAGAGAGATTTTCAGTGACAATTTCGATTTTTTTATATGCAATAAGTACTGCACATCGTACACCAGTGTGAATAGACTGAGTGGTACTTAACCAACAGATTCTCCCACCCAGAATCGATTAACTATTGGACAAAGGACATACCATATTTTACTGATTCTAAACTTTAACGGCGGCCGCCGTAGCCGAATGGGTTGGTGCGTGACTACCATTCGGAATTCACAGAAAGAACGTTGGTTCGAATCTCGGTCAAAGCAAAATTAATAAAAACATTTTTCTAATAGCGGTCGCCCCTCGGCAGGCAATGGCAAACCTCCGAGTGTATTTCTGCCATGAAAAAGCTCCTCATAAAAATATCTGCCGTTCGGAGTCGGCTTGAAACTGTAGGTCCCTCCATTTGTGGAACAACATCAAGACGAACACCACAAATAGGAGGAGGAGCTCGGCCAAACACACCCAAAAAGGGTCTACGCTCCAATTATATATATGTGTACATATAAACTTTATCTACATCAGCGTATTACAAACTGAATTCTTCTGTTGGCGTGGCACTGAAACCTGTATTTTGCCGAATCTGCTTTATCGGTTTTAAATCTTGTGATATGTGACCGGTCTTACTTCTCCTTTCACAATTAAAGTGGAAAACAATTGGATAGTGCTCACTGACACAAAGACTATCTAGAATTCTCCAAGAAAGGAGTGGGTAAATGCTAGTGGAGGATATCGTAGCATCAACATGCGTGAATGAATTATATATGGAAAAGTGTGTCGGAGATTTATCGTTTAAGACAATTAAATCTTGGGGGAAAATTAGAACATCAATTGCTTCACCCCTCTTGTTTTGTATGGAAGAGCCCCAAACTGGACTCAAGGCATTTGCATCTCCACAAAGAATGAATGGAGGTAGTGGAGTCAAAATTGATTTAAACTCGCCTATAACGAAATCTTTACCAGGTGGAAAATAAACAGATATCACCGTTAAGGTTATATTGGACGTAATTTCAAAAGCAATAATGTTTAAATTGGTTTGAATATCGATTCTTTTATGCCAAATACCATTTTTAATAAGGATACCAGTCCCGTGTTTATTCGTGTTACTTGTGTTATGGAAATAGGCAGTGTAAGGCGAAGGAGGACAGGGATTAATGGAAAGTGCAAGGTGGGTTTCTTGTAAAGCTATTGTACAAGATCGGGTTTAAAATCTGAGAGAAGTCGAAGAAGCTCATGGTAATTGTTAAAAAAGCCGTTTATATTCCATTGCAAGAAAGTTAACACAGTGATTGGTAAAAAATGAATTTACTGAGAGAATTATTTGAAACTGGAAATTTACTATTTTGAGCATCATTCAACAGAAGAATTTCCCATATTAGATAACTGAGTAAGAGAAAGAACTCTACTCATAGATGGAAGTGGAAGAGAGAGAATGTATAATTAATGAAGCTGTTGTCAGTTATAGCTTTGGTATTATTAAGAGAACAACTAGAACAATAATCTATATCCGACTGGGCGGTGTCATTACTGCTTTTTGAATTTGCAAGAGAAACATTCTCTTCTTTATGTTGTTGATTAGCTAAGTTGTTGCTTGTACAGAGAGATGTTTGATCGTTGGAGACTTTTGGATTTGGAGAGTTATTTAATTTAGTATTCTGCGATTCAATGTAGTTGGTGTCTTGGCTTACTATTGTTTTAGACGTAGAGGTACTTTGTGCAAGATGAGCACGCGAGGATTCTCCTAATGAAAATGCAGTACTTTGGGAGTTCGATTGTTTGTTATTCGATGATTGTAAGTGGTTGATTTCTTTATTTAATGTTGTTTTTGGAGTAGAGGTATTTTGGGTAGTAGTGGCATTTGTAGTTTCTGCTCTGTTAATGAAAGGACAGCGGCGTAGGGTGTTGAAGAATTATGTGGGGGTAAAGTAATTTGTGTACGATAGATATTTCTAGCCACCATCATGGGGCATTTATTTTTTGTTTTTATAGCTAAGATATCTTTAGCTTGTTTACATTTTTTGGATTAATTGGAGGATGAAGGATGTTGTTCCGAACAGTTTATACACATAATACGAGAGCAATCGTCTGGTTGGTGGTAGGTAGTGTGCACCCAACACATATTGGTTGATTTTTTCACCATTTTGTGGTGTGACCAAGCAGTTGACACAGTTTGCACCACATGGGATTAGGAATGTACTCCCTAACTTTTACAAAATGCCAAGACACATCAATTTTGGTAGGTAATTTGTAAGAATCAAAAGATAGTAGGATAACACCACTGGGAGTTAGTTTTGCATTGAACATTTTATTGAATTTATAAATAGAAGTAACACCTTGGCTGCTGAGTTCATTCACAATTTCTTCATCAGACACTTTATTAAGATAAGGGGCATAGATTGTCCCCTTGGTTATGTTGAGTGAAGAATGAAATGAAAATGTGACACGCCACAGTCCTTGTAATTGCGTGGTAGACAAAAATGTTTGTGATGTTTTCTTGTCCTTTACCAGTAGCAGAAGGTTGCCATCCCTGAGTTCGGAGATCGATATTACCTCTTTACTGATAAGTTGAATTGCCTTATGGACGGTAAAACATGAATAGTCTGACATTTTTTTATTTTCATCACTGCAGGATAAGACCAGAAACTTAGGATCTGCCACAGTAACAGTTGGTAATTCAGGGAAAAGGTTAAGTGATGAACCATTACTTAGTTTCTTTTTCTTGCGTGGGGTATCGCTTGCGAGTAAAGCAAAGCGATTCTCCCGCTTATCAGTTGCCCTGGAGGGCATTATCGCAATTAGGAAAAGAGAAAACTCACCAAATCGGAATAAAACTAAGTTTTTTATTTTAATAGAACTAAATCACGCAATGTTTTTAGCTAATCTAAGAAGAGAAAAATATAACGGAACAACCTGCACTGAATAACACAACGATAGCGCACCTAAGATGACCAAACACCTTGAATGCCAGACGCTGACTGTCTGAAAATCCAATTTAAAGAATATGTAAATATGTAAATAGCTAAGAACTCCTTTGTCAGTTGGATCACAATGAGTTAAGTAACCTTACCTTAGGTTAACGGACGATTTTATGCTTCGAGAAATATGATTAATTTTCACACAAAAACATCAGTAATTGTAGAGCACTTAATAATAATTGATATTTAATGCTTACGGAAAAAAAATTAATTTAATTTAAAGGTTGCATAGTTTACTGGAACTTTAAATTTCATATTGGCATAAAAACTTGAAAATACTTAAATAAAGAAACCAATCATTCGTATTATTTATTTTTTTTTAATTTTCACCTTCTTTTTTACTCTTTTACTCTGAATAGTCTTAGTTAATTATGATTGTAAATAAGTGCTTAAGTGACATATATAGATAGGCAGTAGAAGGTACTCACTTCAAAACCAAATAACGTCAGTTTGATGGCCAATCCAGTGCTACCACTTTTACGCGCCATCTCCTGTAGAACCTTTAAGCAACTTTCGGTGTAAAGATCATTTTCAGCGCCAGAAAAATTGAAATAGCAATTTTTGGGTACACGTTGGGGGTAGTCCTGCGGACCCAGCCTACCACAGCACTCGTACTAGAAATACATGAAATGTCAAAAATGAAAGAGATAGTGACAGGTTGTCACACCGCTAACCTGTTGCTCAATTTGGGCGATTTCTGCCGCATTTATGGAGGCATTGCTCCAAAGCGTATCGAAGTGATCGGTGGTATTTTGGACATAGTCGGTAACGCCAGCCACAGCAACCAAATAGATTTGGAATATAAGTAATATCAGCATACAACTTACATACTGGAAAGGGAGGAAAAAATTAAATATGAATAGAAAGAGGGAAATATTAAAAAATACATAAGAACATATCAAGTAATTTTTAAGAGCTTGAAATTAAACAATACGTAATAGAAATATTAATGGAATGCAATTTTTTGGTTATTATATGTATAATATGGTATATAGTTTCATGGCATGAGTTTTTTTGAATATGACATCCGGCATATGTACGCCGCAGTTACAAGCTACATGGTCCATTTGATCAGCCCAAGAAATCGATTGTTAAGTGCACTGTATGGTAAATTTCACCGCCTTGTTGGGACCATGTCGTCGTTGCTTATAAGCTGATTAATTTGTGGAAACAAAAATTCAGTCAGCATGGCTTTATAGCGCTCACAATTCACCCCAGCTCTTTCCTCATTTTAGATTTTTAAGTAACGACAAATAATTTTTATGATGATCTTCTTCCCGGCAGAAATACACTCAAAGGTTTGCCATTATCTGCCGAGGGACGACCGCTGCTAGAAAAAACTTTTTCTTCATTTTGGTGTTTCACGGAACCAACGCTCCGGCTCTGAAAGTTAGAAAGATCAGGTGGAAAGGACTTGACTTCACTTGGAGTTTCCAACTGGCGCCGGTTAGCACGAGAAAGAAACAATTTAAGCTCGGCCAAAATCGCATAAGCGGTTAATGCGCCAATCAAGAAGAAGAAGAGATTCGAACCTACGCCTTCCAAATAGTAGTCACGCATCAACCCATTCGGGTACGGCGGCCGCCAAACTTTACTAAAGCATCAAAATCGATAGTTCTCATGCAGCAAAAAAAAACACCTGATATTGAGGCTTGGTGATAGACAAGTTTAGAGTCACAATCAATAATTTTTTAAGCTGTAAACATGAGGATAGTCAAAAAAAAGAAAATGAAGCTATTGCTAAAATTTGTTGCATGACCAAAAAAATTAAGCACTTTTTTATGTTCTATTTGATATTTATCCGTACTACCCACGTCTTAAGAAGTACCACTGAATTCCAAAAGGCAAAATGGAGATTACCGTAAGTTTCATGGAAAATATTTACAGATCATTATTTTTAATTTCCCTTCTGCTTTATTTAAAAAAAAATTTAAACTTTTTTTATGAGGGCCCTGAAGGTTCCTCAAAGTGAAAAAATGTTAAAAACTAAAAAAAAACAAGTATTTGTTCGGTTTTTTTAACGTAAGAAAATTTTGCTAACAAAATGGTATATTACTATGCGTTTGTGAATGTTTTTTCCATTTTTTATTTTTTAAACAAATTAGTTTTGCTATTTAATAACTTTTCATTTTTTTCGGGATCCTTCTTAAGCAAAAATAAAGCATTGAGTATATTTTTTGATGTTGGTTAAGGGGGTATTCAAGTGTAGAGGCATGAATTTGAGGTATTATTGCTCGTGCTATGAATAAAAAATGAAAAATATTTTTAGCATTCATTTTTTTACCGCACATTTATCAGTATTTTAGCAATACATAAAAACAAAAAATGTCAAAAAATTAAAAACTGCAAATTTTATAAGCTGTTGAAGTGGGGGGTCCAAAAAAAATGGCGCGCTAAACTTGTCATGATTGCAAGCTTTCTAATGAACAGAAACAAAAAAAAAGAAAAAAGTTATTAATTTCGATGAATGCCATTATCGTACTAGCTAAGAAAAAGTGATTTTTTTTTTTTTGCTAAATTACGACTGTCTGAAAAAAGAGTACATTTTTTCGTACTTTTGGACATTTCTGAATTTTTTAAAAATAGTAAAAAAATATTAGTTTGTTCAAATGGTAATTTTTACGATAGAGCTATATATTGAAAAGACTCACACCAAATTTCAAGTGAATCGGTTCGGTAGAACTTGAGATATCATGTCAAACGTTTTGAAAAATGATTGAAACTGATGCCAAGTCACCAAAATGGTTATAACTCTTGAAACAATAGGAATTAAAAAAAATGCTCCTAGTAACATATTCATAAATGTCTAAACTTTGAAAACATGAAACAAATTTCGATTTTTTCAAAATTCTACATAAAGAAATTAATTAATGTTTTGAAACTATGCAAATTTTTGGACTCAGCGACCGACTTTCTTAGTAATTGAATGATCCGGTTATTCGGTAAAAAAAATCACGTAATTGCAATTAGAAATGTTTCCTTGTCTAAGTATACTCTGTATATGTACGTGTATACTAATATAAGTTAACATCTTTGCTAAAGTTTTTATTCTTTTCCTAATAAACCAGGGTACAATCCCATTCATCCTAGTTGCATTATATCCTAAGTTTGCAGTTTTTCCAATACCATCCGTTTGGTGTCTAAGTATAACGTATTATTAAATAGTTATATTAAATTTTGAATTATAAATATTAAAGGTTTCAAACGAAAAATAAAGTACGAACTCTAAGCACAAATACTTCGCGACTAAAATTGTCAAAAATACCTTTCAATCGATGACGATATTGTAGTAAAATAATTAGATTTATATAATTACAAATAGATGGCAATCTTATAGCTTTATTTTCGGGCAAAATCAATATGAAGGTAAATTTAGAAGGGAAAATATAACATGATCAAAAAATTTATTAAAATAATGTCAATATGTTTTATTAATAATAAACACAGAATCCTGTTAAAAATAATTTTTATTTACTTTTTGCTAGAACGCAATAAAGTAGGGTGTAATTCTCGTCAAAATTAATTACTGCTTTTATTTATGTTTATTTCCATATTTCATTTATTACCAGTTTATTGCATTTTAATTTTATTTCAAAAGGTTATTCACTCAAATAAGTTTTCTTCAAAATATATACCAGTATTCACAAAATAGTTTTAGATTAAAGTTATATAGAACTCAGCTCATCTTATACTTGAGGAATTTTATTTAATTTTTAAATAATTTCCAAATATTCTTAGAGAAAATTAAAATCTATTCAGATAAAGCTTTTCGATCACTTTTGCTAACGACGCATACGTACCATGTAGTATTTCATTTTAATTTGCAAACAAATAAAAATGATATTGAAAATGAGCTGGCAGCTCTACTGAAAAATTTTTTGATTTAATACTACCCAACAGACTTTGAAGATATTTTATATACTTTTTAAATAAAGTTACGCTCTTACGCGAATAAACTGCTTTCTAGATAAACTTGGAAAGTAAAATCATATCGAAATAGAAAGTTTTGTATAATTAGTTAAATTTGTTTCCGCTAAATTGTTTGACGCCGAAATGAAGAAGTGCAGAGTGAATAGTATTTTTTAAGATATATCATATTTTCCAAGCATGAAATTAAAACAAGTATGAAATTAAAAATAAACAATTCGTGCAAAAACAGCATTCATGTAACAGTAAATACCGTTGTAAATATAAGTGCAATAGAAAAATTAAATATCTGTACTTTGTAGGCTAATCACTTGCCTCATTTTTAACTAATAACTAACTAAGCTCTTAGATTCAAAGCAATATAAAATGAAAATGAAAACAAAAATGTGTACTCTTAATTCATTTTGAACCACACTTTATGACAATTTGCATATTTACTTACACTCCAAGTGAGACCCAACGATTCGCGACACAATCCGAAACAGCCCAGAAATGAGGTGAGCACCACAAATGATCCAATGAATATTTGTATAACAATCGAAATGTGTTGCATAGTTCCAGGCGTTGAAGTATTTAACTCGTAAACAGAAAGCGCTATCAGTCCAATACCAAGCAGCTGTGTTAACAAAATAAACAAATGTAAATAAACAAACACTTTAAAAGTTACTCATACGCACCGGCAGCACTGTGTTGACAACGGCCAAAACGGCTCTTAATATGGAAATTTTTAGTGCCATTATTGATTACAAATAATAATTTTGTTTTTTTTTACATCCACTAATTTTGTATTTTTCGTTGGGTTTCCACTGGCACTCTACGCTTGTGCGCCAAGTTAATTTTATTTTTGTCTAACTAAAATCAATATACTATATTATGCGTGCGTTTGTAAGTACATATGGTACATTTCCACTTATCTGCGTGCATATTTAATTATACAGCAGTTCATTTTGAAAGTTTTCTAAAGTTGCATTAAAATTTCATGGCTCGTTTTAAAAAACAAAAAAAGTATTCACATTAAGGAATGACACCTTTCGCCCATTAATTTTTCCACTTATTTACATTTATTTTATTTATATTAATTCGAATTGTAACTATTTTCTTTATTCAAAAGCACTTCCTGCACTTACTGCTGTTGGCATACAACTAAACTCTTATTTCGCCAACACGTCGCTCAACTGCTCCAATACTGACTGCATGGCCAAGCCTCTAGCAGGCAGCCCACAGTTCAAATGCAACAACCAACTAACTACGCATTTCTGTGCCATATTACCACTTTAACAGTTTTTGACCCACATACCCACTCACCGAGCCTAGCCCTTATTTTCACTACTAACTCAGCTTTCAATGCTATAATCAACGACCAATGTTGTTGTTATTATTGTCACTATTTGTTTTGTTTTTCCTTCTGGTTTTTTATATCCTTTTATCAATATACGTACGTACACACGTATGTATGTGTATATCCGTGCGTGATAAATATTTTTGCGTTTTACTCTGTTCAATGATGTCATAGTTAAAGCTTTCCGTTATTTGGTTTACGTGATGTTGTTTTTATTTTTTAGTGAGCTTTTTTGCTTTGCTGAAATCTCATTTTCATTTCAGAATAATTTCTGGGCTTATTTTGGTTTAAAATTAAATGGTACTTTTGCGTTTCATTGAGTAATCCTGCAGATAATATTTTGAATGGGATATATAAAAAATAAATAGTTTTAAATGCTTGCCATTAAATTTGTTCTGAAAGGACGAAGTGCTTAAAATGGATTTTGTTCTTTCGCAAGAGAGCACTTTTCGATAATGCCGACTATGTTGCATATATTATTTGACTGATAGGGAAAGACGGCGGCCGTAGCTGAAGGGGTTGGATGCATAAACACCAAAATGATAGAAAAAATTGTTTCTAATAGTGGTCATCTCTCTGCAGACAATGTGCCGAGTGTATTTCTGCCATGAAAAAACTCCTCATGAAAAACATTTGCCGTTTGGAATCGCACAGTGCGGATTTTTTTACACATTTTGTTCAAAAATGGCTACAGGATCGAATTATTGACCGATTTTAATCATATTTTTCTTAAAATGCTCGTAAATGATTTTAAAAGAGATTATCTATAGCTAAATTTCAGTCAAATATTCTGTGTTTGCCCTTCAACTGACCTTCAAATTTCACCCCAAAAGGAAACCTGAGAGCGAATTCGGACTCAACAACTTCAAAAGCATATATATCAATATTTTTTTTAATTATCTGTTGAATATTTTGCGTTTGACCTTGAATTGACCTTTAATTTGACCATATAAATCAAAAACTCCGCAAACATATATAATATATGAATTTTTTTTTTACTTTTCGTGTGAATATTCTGGGTCTGACCTTCAACTGACCTTCAATTTGACCCCCAACGCACAAACTGATAACAAATTCGAACTCAACAACTGCGAAAACAAATAAAGGGCCCGCCATCTATCGTTACGGATTTGAACTAGGTAGAAGAAGAATGGTAACACTTAGCTGTCATCTGATTTGACCGAAAATTAGTTTTATTCTTCCGCTGAACGAAAATGGTTGTTCCGAGAAATTGAAGAGGAGGATATTGGTGGCATTTGATTCCAACAAGATGGCGCTACTTGCCACACAGCGAATGCTACGATCAATCTTTTGCGCACTGTCTTCGAAGATCGCATTATCAGCCGAAATTCTGATATCGTTTGGCCGCCTCGGAGCTGCGATTTGATGCCGTTGGATTATTATCTCTGGGGTGCCATCAAAGACCAGTGTTATGCCAACAAACCAGCAACAATTGATGCACTGAAGACCAACATACGCGATGTCATAGCTGAAATACAGCCACATACAATCGAAACTGTGTTGAAAAATTGGACCGATCGTATGGGATGGTGCATGGCTAGCCGAGGCAGCTATATGAATGAAGTTGTGTTCCATCATTAACCGGAAGAATTGTACTTCAAAATAAAAAAAACAGTTTGGAAAAATATTGAGTAGTTTCTTTTTTATAGCATTTTTAATTCCGTAAAGTTATATGGCGGACCCTGTATATATTATATATCAACCTTTTTTAATTTTCCACTGAATTTACTGCTTTTGACCTTGAATTGAACTTTAGTTTGACTCCAAAAGTAGAAACTGATAACGAATTCGGACTTAACGACCCCAAAAAGGAATAGGTATATCAATTTTGTGAAATTTTTCTGGCAAATATTCTCGGTTTGTTCTTGAAAAAAAATTAATTTTAAAATTTTTAGGTAGTTAGAGGATGATTCCACCGCTTAAGGGAGGCTGGAAATTTGCGTACTTGCCAGGATGCAATACCGTTGAATAGAAATATGATAAAAAAATGTCAAACCGAATTAGAATACACCCAATTTCTTATTTTTAAAGTTTTTCTGAATTTTTCACAAAGGTACCCCTATTTAAGAGTGTATAAAACTTGCAACCGTCCGTGTGGAGTTGCCTGTCTCCCATCGGACGTGTCCCCAGGTGGCGGATAGGGGAATGCTCAGCAGATATGCAGGGTAGGTGGGAAATAAAATACCACTCGCGGACCAAAACAGGCAACCCAAAAAATTCTAGAAGTCTGACTCGTATTGAGCGGCTCTCTGGTCAGCGTCTGTTCTCCACGTATGGAGCGACTGTACTAATCGCTAAACGCGAACAACGGCTGGGGCTTTGAATATCTGTTACCTGCGTATGCGGAGTGAAATCTTGCAAAAGGGTTCATAGCCTCCTCTGCCCCTTTCAAACATGGCAGGTCTCACAAAGCGCTCAAAGCGCGTAGTCTTCAGTGACCACATAGGTTGGGTTGAGATGGCTCCCCATTAATTCCGGCTTGAAGTCTGGCTCTGAACTCAGGACCCCATAAGGGCCAAAGTCAACCCTCGCATTGCCTCCCTGTTTAGGTAGATAACTATGGGACTTACGGTAACTACGTACACGCGCGGAGATAGCGGATGTGAGTTGGGGCCCATATAGCATGAACAAATTTATTATTACAAACAAAAACTCAAAAACCCTCAATGATGGGACGCATGTACCTGATGTAAACAGAAATGTTCACTCGCCGACAGGTAAAGCTGCAAACGCATTTAAGAAGAGCTCTGTGATTAGACGGTCTCCTCCACAAGCAACAGCAACTATAAAAAATACAAAGGAGAATGAATCACCCATGCTCACCGGTAGTCAGCGTCGCGGAAACAGAATAACAGCGCAATCAAGTAGTATCATCGGTGTCTTGGTCGGGACGCCAACATCACATCTCGGCAAAAATGACTCTACAGAACAGCCACAACAGAAAGAAAAACAGAAGACGGACAATGAAGTTCAAGGCATTGCCACAGCGCCCAAACCAAATGCATTGTATGAGCTTTTCGAACGCTTAGGCAATGAGATAGATGGCCTGTTATCATACGTCGAACCATGCAAAAATGTCCATGGTGACATTAGGAGGATGTGCAGCATTATAAAGCGTACCCATACCGACGTGATCAGAAAGCTTGAAGCCGAAGAGCGCAAGGCTCTGACAATTTCTGCCCCAGTACAGAAAACAGCAAGCGTAGTAAGCACGGGGAGGGTTTCCATCACAATATTGGCTGCAAGTGTCGATTGAGGAACGATCGACATGATAGTGGCCAAATGGTTTCCTCAAAATTTGTTAATTTTATGATGCTCAATTTCAATGCGAGTTTCTTTAATACAGATTTTGCGTGATCATAATATGCATGCCCATTTTTAAGTGAATACGAATTGATCCTGAATTTCAATTGTTCTCACGTCCGCGTTTAAGCCATTCATAAGAACTAAAACAATATTAACAATCATCCTTATAAACTTGGAGAGAAAAAATGAATGCATCTTATAAGTAAAACAGGTTGCTTTGATTGAAACTAAATTTGTGGAACGATCTTAAATGAATGGATGAAGGTTTACGCTGCGACCTTTTATACTTTAAAGATTTATAGTCTCGAAAACGTGAGGCTCACATACAAAAATGGCAGCTCATTCAAAAGTTTTTAAAATATAATTTTTGAGACGATGGATGGATATCTGAGCTTCAGCATTTGGATTTTTATTTAGGGCACCAATATTTAACGGAATTTTCTTCTCCCCAAAGTCTCCCCAAAAGGCTATTTTAACTCTAAACTTTCTTCAGAAATTAAGAAGTATTTTTTATTCACATCGGATTATTAACATCATTCAATGAAGCTTTTCCCTTAGCTTAAAGCTTTTTCAGAACCGACCGATTACATATTAAACAAAAATGCATATATCGATTATATGACCTCCAAACCACAGGAAAACAAAAATTTTTACTTAATTGAAAATCAAAAAAATTTTAAAAATTATGTTAGATGCGCATTTACGTAGCACAGTGTATACAGTAGTATATGTAGAAAAATTCAAGAACAATTTTATAAAACCAACCAATTATGAATATCTAAATAAATGCTTCCGGCTCAGAATTATTCTCTGATTTTCCGTGTTACAAATATCATGAAATTTCAAAAATAATCTGATATAAAATAAGTCTCATGCCTGTTCACTGTCGCAAATGCACGCCTACAGCTCTTTGCAGTTTTTATTTCATAAATAAAAATTTTATCTCTATTAAAGAGCTTCCAAATTGCCATCGGCCACGCTAGCTGGTACACTTCACCCGCCACATCGAATAAAATCGCACAAAAGCAATGAAATGCAATGAAATGCCTAATTATAACTACAAAAATTTATTCGAATTTGATTCAATTTAGTCGATTCGCCAACTGTCTGACTAGCCGTTGCTCATCACTTGATTAGCGACGTTATGCCGCCTGCAAATTATATGGGCCATTCATAAAGATGTGCACACATAAACACTCGTACATTTACACAACAAAGCATACAAAGCAAAAGTTCAAGGCGAGCATGCGTCATCACTAGGCAGCAAATGCATTATTTAATCAACAAGTAGCTGTGCGTCTGTCTTCAACACTCACAGCCTTACACACACACATCGATGCATACATACTTGTATAAACGTATACGTAGTGTACTTTTGCTCCTGGCATATGGGGCAGAGAAAACTTAGTTTACTCGCGCAAGTGCAAATTATTCAAGCAACCACACAAACTCATGTGTAGCTATATAACTATTGTATATATATATGTATTCCTATTCAGAACAAGTAGCCATATATTAATAACATACATATTGTTGTATAAACAAATCATTATTTGTTTGTGTTATGCCCTCAGCCTCTAAGAGTGGTGTCTGCGCTACGCTCTTGTTGTTCACTTTCTTGTTGTTTACTTTCGCTGGCAGGCGGGTCTCTCGTTCTCAGATTGTTTGATTGCAGGCGGCAGCAACAAGTAGTACATACCAATTGCTGGTGTCAGAAATTTCTCGCTTAACTCTAATGAAGCTTTGGAGCAAAGTTTTCCGTTTTTTCTTTCAGGCTTTTAAATGAATATTGTGTCAAAGGCATTTTGATCATACATTAATTTGAATTTTACATACATTTTTTTAATTCTTCAATTTTCAAATCAATTAAGTTGAAAAAAGTGGGTTTTGAGTTAAATTCCTTGTATATGTAAATTTGACGACAAAAAAGTAAGCACATAAAAACAAAATTTCAAAATTTTGTTTAAGGTCATATGGGTTCATGAATCATACATTTATGTGGAATTTTACGAGTATATATTTTTCCATAACTCTCCAATTCTCTCTAACTTGAAAGAATTTTTTTTGTTTACTAAATTGGTTTTACATACATATTTGACGGAAGAAAGTAAATAAATAAGCAATTTTAAAAATATTCAAAAATAATTAGTTTTAGAAAATTTGGTTAAAAATGGCTTTATTAGGTAACATTTTAGCTCGTTCTCCTACAAAAACCATATGAACCCTGGTTTCAAACTTTCTGCAAATAAAAAATACAAATATTCAGCAGATTTCCAATAAAAAGTTCAAACTTCTTAATCAGCACTTTTTTTATAAAAATTTTCAGTATGTGAGTTACAGCCCATTAAATTTTAATATAATAAAATGCAAGTATCAAGGAGCTCAAAAATTGCATTGATTCGTCAAAATTTTTTAGCTGACGGTTGTTGGGTGTTTTCTTCCTTATAAGAAAAATGTGTAGCATTCGTTATATCGAGAAAATGCGCAAGACCGCCGGAATTAAAAATAGTTCATAAAATCAAATATTCTACTCGTCCAATAATAAATTAGGGCGCGAAAATATTTTTTTGGCACGCGCTAATTTATGCTTGCTGCTTTTTGTGGCATTGTTGATTGATTTGTTTGCTTGTTTATATACACTTTGGCTGTTCAAATATTTGAAAACACCTTAAAATACCTGAAATGTTGAATGTGTATTTTCCAACAAGAAAAATTTGCTTAAGAAGCATACGAGAATTTTTTGTGTAAATATTCGAAAAAAGCGAAATTAAAACGTCAGAGATTTGTTTGAAAAAAAAAAAGCACGTGGGCGTATACGCAACATTTCTGAGCTCATATTTTATGCAGTTTATTGTGTTTATTAATATAATGTGACTTTTTTGTTTAAGAAAATAAAAGGCATTTATATTACGAACACACTAAACATACTCTTCTATATTTATGCAATCAAGAATTATGCAAAGTACAATAAATAAATAACTAACGAAATAATTGCGGTACGTGTAGCGGCAATTCTGCCTCGATGTCTATAGGTACCACATCTTTCCTATAAGTTACCTTAATTTTATATTTTCCATTTCGTGCCCATTGAATTTCTGAGAAAATCCCCTCGATAAGGCTTTAAAATTAAATCAAATTATATTTATAGTTAATATAGCACATGAAATATCCCATTATGCTCTTAAAGCTCCATTAGCTAGAGCGTAATCTGAACTAAATCACTGTGAATTGTACGATATTCCGCTTTCAAGAGGATTGTTAACCACCTCATACCTCAATAGTAGTTTTACGTAACTTTTGGTTAGTTAAATTTCTAGGTATATTTAGGTTTTATTTTTTTCATAGGTCAGTAGGATGCTTTAACTTGAAGCATTAACTTAAAAATAATAAAATAAAAAAATACGTGACAACCCTAATACCCAAATAAAAATAATATTTCGAACTCTTAACACATTGTGGTCGGGCGTTTTCTGCCAGTGCATTACGGCTGGAGCGGGTAATTTATTGAAAAATGTGTGCGAATTTTATTGTTATTAAAAATCAGTATAAATTTAAAAAGGCTCTGATTTCTGCACTATACTATCGTCGTAAGCACCATGAATTACGCCACTTAACTAAAACTGAAATAAGAGTTGTTTTGAAATTAATTGCTTTTAAATTTGCTCGTATGATGTTTACTGTTAAACACAATTTACCGTTATTATTTTGATTTGCATATGTTTGTACATCGTAATACTAGGTATGAGAAAGGGTAACAACAAACATTAATAACCCGTATATCTTTATTTCCCTTATTCTACCACCCATCTATAAAAACGTATAACTACGTGACCCGCGCTCTACCCACAGTTTGCGAAAAACGTATTTTTACGTGTCCCGCACACAATGTGTTAAACAATCACTTTGTCTTTAATCGATTGCACTCCGGTGACTTTGGTGAATATTGAATACAATAAATATACAACAAATAAATTACAATAATTGCACAAATGAAAAGGCATTTCTATGAATACATCAAGCAAAATACGAGTATTATCCCCGCAACATCCTTCACTATTCGAGGCGTTAGACATAAATTTGTACTGTTCCACAGCGAACGCTACTCCTCTAGAACTGCATACGTCGTTGTTTATTGCGGAAATTAATGACCAAAAATACGGCCAGCAAAAAGCCAAGTACCTGAAAAATACAC
>JAYXIM010048973.1:0-38809 GCA_037575425.1 Anastrepha fraterculus
ACTTCAACTATATTTTGAACGATTTTATCATAAACCATTCTAAAATCTAGTTTTTACAAACTTCTTTAAATAGTCCAATACAAATAACTTAAAAATAAAAATTATGTATGACTTAAGCGGTACCGGTGGTCTAAAATTTTCATTTTAATATCTCGAAAGCTTAGGCTTTTAAGAATATACTGGCAAATTTTTGGAAGGATATTTCTGGTATTTTGGATTCTACAGCCGTTTTAGAAGGTCGAATCTAATCGTCAAGCGGCCACTCTCAAAACTTTAAACTCAATTATCTCAAAACTACTTTTTTCGGCCTGGTGTTGTCAAAAAAAAACACTATTCAAGTGAATCGTCTGAAGTTTTATTATGTTGTGCACAACATCAATGTCTATCGCCCGTACTAGAATCGTATTATTATTTCAATTATTTTGTATTTTTTTTTATTAAAACACTGAAAAAATCCGATTTTTAGAGTGTCATATTCAAAGCAGCGCCATTTAGTCAAATATTTTTTTTTATTCTAGTAGCGCGAACATAGCTACAGTCATACTGATTAATAATTGGTTTCTGTGTTTCAGATACATAGAAGAGCCAAATGGACAACACCTTCCAATCGAATTTTTCAAGAGGGTCAACTTGAGCGTCATTTTTTAAATTATTTAAATTTAAAAAATGTTTTCTTTTGTTGTTGTAAAAAAAGTTAAATAAAAAGCCTAAAAAATTTAAATATCGTTTTTCATTTTTCACTGTAAAAAAAATGCCTGAAAATACCGTAAATTTTCGAGCTCTAAACTACCGGTACCACTTAAATATCAGGAAAAGAGATCTTATTAAAAAAATTCCGAATAATGAGGGTATTCTAGTGACTAATCAGGGAATACTGTGATTTGTGCACAGTCTTTTGTATTTTGAAGCAAGCCTTTTCTCCAAGGCCCCTTTCGGCATAAATTACACAAACTTAGAATGAAATTTTAGCCCTTTGAAAAATTTTATTTATGAGAAAGTAAAAACATGCGTACGCGGCACTACTATTGTGTTGGGGAATAAGTTCATAGCGTTTCTATATTTTCTTTTAAGTATTCAGCAGCGTAAGCATTTATTCGATTGAACTCTTTCTGCTCTACAAAATCGTGTTAATGGAATTTTTGAGTTATTTAATTTTTTATTAGTTTTGAGTAGCTCAATTTTGAAGGAGAATGGTCAGCAAACCAGTTGTTAATTGACGCAAAAAATTAGCTGCGATCATAAAACGATTCTCATTCATTTACATTCAATTAGATTTACCGAAAAATTAGAAGCCGGGGTGTCTCACGAATTCAACGAAAAAAAGCGAAGAAAGTCGCCTTCAAATTGCTTCTCAGCATCTCGCTCGCCATCGAGCAATAGGCGATCACGGGAGATGAGAAATGATGGCTATATGTACATCAATATGAAGAAAGAAGTGGGTGATTAAAGGAGATACGCCAATTCCGATAAACAAAAGTTTGGTGGGACTGGGAGGGCAAGATGCACTGGGAAAAGTTCGAAAAGAGTTCGAATGGGAGGTTCTTCAGCACCCGCCGTATTCTCCGGACATTGCATCGACCGATTATCGTCTTTTCCGCCCCCTGTCAAACCATATGAAGGACGTTGCCTTCGATAGCAAAAAGGTCCTTAAAAACTGGCTCAATCACTTCTTTGACATTAGACCAGGTGATTTGATTGATTTGATTGGCGGAACGGTATTAACAAATTGGCCGAGAGGGGCGAACAGAAACGCGGAATGTATAATTGATTAACTTATTGATGTAATTATTGTTTTTTATTTAAATAAAAGTATTTGGTAAAAATGTTACGAACTTATTCCCTAACCTAATATGTAAAATCCGTAGTTTCATGTGCATATAAAATTTTTCTATGACAACTTTTACTGTGCACATAATAAATATTAGAGAATTAAATTCTTAAATAGTAGCATCTACTTATAGTGAGTCACTGTCATGAGTCACCATAATTGACAAACTGAACAAAACAATTCAAGCTAATTTTTTTCTTTGGTTTCGGTATTTTTCTTTTTAATTAAGATAGCAAATGAACTTATATGAAGTAAACTCAAAAATATTACATACAAATTGTAGCAAGTAAAATTAATAAAAATAGATATTTCTAATTTCATTTCAGTCTATGACATTAACAAGCTTGCAGACTATATTACATAACTAAACCGTAACTTTAATTAAACGAAGAGTAGAATAACTCAATATTCTATACAATTAGCAATTGATTCCTCGAAAATTCAATATTAGTTATTTTTGAGATTTTATTGAATTCAGTAAAAATTCTAAAGATAAAAGGGGAATTAAAAAGGTGAACTCTGTTGGGAAGATTGAAACAAATCTGGAAAATCAATATGTGGCCATAATTATAAAAGTGGTCAAAGTGATATATTTCTTATTTTGAAATATTTAATGAATAATACTAAAGATTTATTGATGAATCTTAAGAGATCCGGAAGAGTATAAATTTTATCCATACTGAGTACTACATCGCAACCCAACAGCCTAAGTCTTATTTAGAAAACCTCGGACAGCTACAGAGAAAATGCTTTGCAGTGTACTCATTCTCAAGACAGGATAGTCATATTGGGTCGCCAATAATTCCCCTGGTCGCCATATGCTGACCACGTTGTGCACACCCCCAGTACTCTTAATTGCTTTCTACAAAGGTTGCTAATTTTCTGTTTCCTCTTTTCACAAAGTACTTGGCTACTCTGCAGTTGTCCCATGTCTTCTATGGATGAACCTCATGAAGTCTTTAAATCGATGCAAAATTAACACCTAGAAACGGCTCAGGGAATAGTGGCACGCTTACAGGGCCTTCATTAGGCAGTTTATCAGCAAATTCCCTGTAATACCACAAATAATGCGAACTTTGTTGTGTTTTGCAACACTGTTCAGTTTTGACTTACTCTCCCCGACTAATTTCGAAAAGCAGCGTATGTTAGCAGCTTGACTGTCACTACAAATTCCAATATTACTATCTTGCCACTTTTTCCACTTATTCCAATTCAAGTTGGAATAGACTTCCGTTAAGAATACCGCAGCCATCTGTCGTGTAACGTAGGAATACTTAGTGTATTCGTCTTAGTACAATCCAGATCGGCTACTATCACTGGTTTTGGATCCGTTAATAGGTTCTCTAGACTTAACCATTGATCTCTATGTCGAATCAAGGCCTTACACTTCCTACCGAAGTTAACATAAGGTACCCGATTATCAGCTGAAAGTGACCAGTGTTTTCTTAGTTTTCCCAGACTCCGTTTACCTTGAGCCTGTACGCCGTCTTCATCACTTCTTTTCGAATTGGAAAATCTATAGGTTGCAAGTTCAGGAAGTCATTAAAGGCTTCGGCAGATGTCGTACACGTAGCCCCTGTGATACCCAAGCACACACTTCTCTATAGTCAGGCTTGGGGTTTTATTTACTGAATTGCATTTGAATAAAGTAAAAAATATTTTTATTTTTATATGACATATGAATATGAAATTTTGTGTGAATTTCATACGAAAATGTTGTTTTTAAAGTTGCAATTGAGATAAACCATTTTCAAATTGTCTGAAGGTCCTATAAATAAAAATCATGAAAATTTATTAATTATTTTAAAAAAGTAGTCCATTTTTATAATTTTGAATTTTTAAGATCCTTATAACGTTGCTATAATACTGAAGGGATATTTGGTAGTAAACACAAATGTGATGTTTTATCTTTTTCTTCCACTACTCATCTAGTGGTGGTGTATAATGTAAGTATATTTCTGGTCTTCCTCTTTTAGGTGAAATATTCGAAATGTGAAATTTAAAAGCATCTAAAAAAGTTGTACAGAACATTTTACGAGGTTCATTTTTTAAGAATGCTCAGGGTTAAATATGAGTTGTTTGCTTTTTTATTTTCATATTTATCCATTTTCATCTATGTCAATGCTACTTTAATGTTACGACTCTGTCCTGAACACGGATCATAGTAAACTACTACGTGTTTTTAAGTCCTCCATATACACTAAAATGTATGATGCTACTTCCTGTGCACCTCTTGAAGCTGTCGTTTCATCCCATACACTCATCCAGCAATTGTCATCATGGAAATTATGAAAATCGAAATTGTATTGAGAATCCATAAATTAATTGAGAATCCATATTATTTCCTGGAATTTTCTTTTGCTTTTTTCTGGTCTCCTGCAAGACAATACCTAGCTCGTTACCGGCACATATAACAAAAGGCAAACTTAAGTACTTGAACAGTTATACTATTTCAAACGATTACAAATCAATAAGCTTACAACGAGTTTTATAAGCAGGTAAGGGTTTATAAAAATTAACCGATCAGTCGACCCAACTACCATATCAGGGACGTTTCTTTCATTAGGCTGCCACTTTTATGATTTTATTTGATATTTTCCGCCTTCTGCAGCGATGAAAAGCAACCGATATTTGATGTTTTTTTTTGGAAAACAAGGAGTTTCGTGTATTTTGGCTTGGTGTGCCGTTTTCAAAAGCTAAAACTCCGGTTCCCTTGGTGCTAGAAGCTATTTTTTATTTAATTTTGAAGTCAAAGGCAGGAGTTTTATAAACAAAACCAATTAGGTAAAACTGGCGGATATTCGAAGACGAATTTTTATTGTTATAAAAAAATTAAATATTTAAGAAATTTTTCAACAATTTCCCGCATCTCCTGATGAGTAAAATGTATTTTTAATTAATGCAGAAATTATTATTACTATACAAAAAAAGTCATCTGTGAAAAGAGCTGACTAACTCCACCAAAGTTATATTTTTCAAATTCATGAACTGTACAGGCTTTTCACTGTGATATTGGTCTATAATCATCCAATCATCCAATTTTGTTTTCGAATGACTTTTTTTACTAAATAAAAACAAAATAATTTTGAGAGATGGAAACTTTCTTTTTACCTCTGTTGCTTGTGTGCTTGTATACTGCAGTTGTCTGCTTCAGAAGTGTCAAATATGTTTATATACACATGCATCCAAAATCTATTTTTTAATTTTGAATTTTATTATGCCATTTGTTTTGACACCAGCTGGAATTTACTACATATTTGCCATTTTCGTTTATCTCCTATGGATCTACAAACCCTATTATATAAAAAAAAATATCCATAATTAAATGAACTTGATCTATCTATTTTGCTTACTTTGTCAATTAAGCCATAATTCGCTGTGGCTAACTGTATAATAGTTTTTGTTTGCGCGTGTATTTTAAAATTATGCAGATATTTTTATAATTTTTGTCAACACTGTATTGTAGGTATGTTTATTGATTTAAAGCACTTGCCAAACTAGTTGTCAAACCATTGCATTGACTTTAATTTGGTATTCAATATTTTATGGCTTTTGGGATTAAGTACATTGGAATATTTAACATCTTTTTTAATTTTTAACAATTTGAATACGAATTTGTAAATGCATTATTATTTTAAATCTTCAGAAATTTATTTAGTCAGAACATATGTAAATGAAAAAATTTATTTAAGTGAGTTATAGAAAAGCAACTAAAAAGTTCGACCCAAATTGGAGAACATCAGAATTCGTTTTAGAGGTATGGTTCCTTCAGCAAAGTTTCTTATTTTGATCCCTAGAATATGATTTTCACAGAGCAATGGGCGATTTTTTTGCCTCCCCACAAATCGACCCGGCCTAACGAGTATATAAAGGGTGTTTTTTTAGAGGTTAGGTTTTCAAGATGAAATAAAACGTATATAATTTAATGTTATGGCCAAGAATTTAGCTTTATTATAAAGATAAGGGTTTGCCATTATGTTTTAAAAATGATTTCGGGCAAGTGGCCGCCGCGGCTGGCTCGAATAAATTCCAGCCGAGAGGCCCAATTTTCGACCACTTTTTGCAGCAATTAGGGCCGTATGTCAGCAATAACGCGCCGAATATTCTCTTCCAAGACGTCAATCGTCTCGGGCTTATCTGCGTAGACAAGCGACTTCACATAGCCCCACAAGAAATAGTCCAGCGGTGTTATATCGCACGATCTTGGAGGCCACGCCACAGGTCCACGGCGCGAGATAATGCGCTCACCAAAAGTTTCCTTCAATAAATCGATTGTTGCGTTGGCTGTATGGCATGTAGCGCCGTCTTGTTGGAACCAAAGGTCGTCCACATCAACATCGTCCAATTCAGGCACGAAAAAGTCATTAATCATGGCTCTATAGCGCTCTCCATTGAGTGTAACATTATGGCCGGCTTCATTTTTAAAGAAATATGGACCAATGATTCCCTCTGCCCATAGAGCACACCAAACATTGACTTTTTGAGGATGTAACGGCGTCTCAGCAATGGCTTGTGGATTATGTTCACTCCAAATGCGACAATTTTGCTTATTGACATACCCATTCAACCAAAAGTGAGCTTCATCGCTGAACAACATTTTCTTGGGAAAATCGGGATCGGTGGCCATCTCGTTTTGGGCCCAAATTTGCACGATTTGCAAACGTTGTTCAGGTGTAAATCTATTCATTATGAAATGGCAAACCAAACTGAGCATAAATCAAGTGACAGCTGTCAAAAAGACCATCTACGAAAAAAGTAGTGCCGACTTGAAAACCTAACCTCTAAAAAAACACCCTTTATATATATAAGTATATATTTATAAAAATTATAAATTTTAAGTTGCCGGAAAATCTCGTTGGCTTTTTATTTTTTTATTTTTTCTAGAAGCTGTTGGGCATTTTCTCCATATAAAAAATATTTCACGCTTTGCTAAATGCAAAAAAAATTGTCAAAACTGTTCAAACCGTTAATGTGCTATCATTTTCGTCGAAGGGTGTACGTGAGGCAAAAATACCCAAATTATGTCAGTCAGTATTGTGTCAAATAATTCAATCAATATTGTGCGAAAATATTTGAAAAAAAGTAAGAATTCGCCACTATATAAGTATGATACCTATTACACTGAAGGGACGCTAAAATGGCACATAAAACACCGAAACACGTGAGCTTAATTTTGAGACGTAGATTACGAATTCGTGTTCCGTTTTTCTGCGTCAGGTGAATTTCTTAAATAAATCGTTTTAGTTTTTTTATTGTGTCTCAAGCGATTTATCGATTATTTTGGAATGAAGAAGGAAGCGGTCTTTCTTCAAATTATGATTTTTTCAAAACTCAACACTAACAGAGAAGGTTTTTTATTTTCAATGAAGTACAGTTTATTACGCAAATTCATAATCTGTGGCCTAAAATAAAGTTTGCATGCCATGGACGTTTTTTGTTTTTAATTTGAGTTATTTCTGAACTTGATATTTTACCACCAGTGGTATTAAGGGGGGCGCCTGGTTTATAAGGTCAAAAAAATCAATTTTTTTTTTCGTTTTAAGCGATTCCTAATATATTTCAGAATACTCACACAAAGTTACAGAGCCTAATTCTTAATATTTCCGTAGATACAAAGCCAAAGGTAGGTGAGCGTTAGGTAGTTACGCTGTGACCGGACAGCTATAGTATAAACTTTATCTTCTTTTCTCGACTTTTCATTTTTATGATTTCTTTGAACTAGCGTACATGAATGAAAAAAACTAATGAACCTTTTGAAATGAATCATAGCTTGTTCCCTTTAGTTTTAAATTCACTTCTATTTGAACTAACAAAATAGATAAAAAAAAATTTTCAAGATTTTTATACCAAGTTGAAGTGAATTTTTTTTTTATAGAAAGGAATTTTTTTCTTTAAAACCTCCAAAAAGTTGAAATTTTGGAATTTATCTCAGTTTTCTTAGTTCATCTAGAATAAAAAATCATGATAATTAGAAATCCATTTGAATTTTTTGCTTTAGATTATAATTACGAGCTGTATCTTGTACGCCAGTTGGAAACTTTAGCGTTGCAGCGCTCTACTAATTTCTATGTTAAACATTTTTTTCAACTTATTTTAACCAGTACAAAAAGTTTTTATACTTTTTAAATGTTCATTAAAATATAGAAAAAACGTTGCAGTGCTAAATTAATTTTTTCCTTAAAAAAAAAATCGCAAAGAGATGCAATTTTAGACCTCATAAACCAGGCTCCCCTTTAAATTTCATACATATACACGGTGACGGCCACTGTACCCGACCGCCGTAGCCGGTGCAGGATTATCATTCGGAATTCAGAGTTAACGTAGGTTCGAATTTCAAAGCATTAAACACTAAAATGAAAAAAAAGGTTTTTTTCTAATAGTGGTCGCCCCTCGGCAGGCAATACCAAAGCACCCAGTGTATTTCTGCCATGAAAAAACTCCTCATAAAAACCCATTTACAATTCGGAGTCGGCTTAAAACTTTACGTCCCTCCATTTGTGGAGCAACATCAAGACGCACGCCACAAATAGAAGGAGGAGCTTGGCCAAACATCTAACAGAAGTGTACGCGCCTATTATTTATTTATTTTTTTATATACACTGGAAGCTCAATTCCCACAAACAAACTAACAAATTTTTTAATGAAGACAAACAACCCAGAAAATTATATAGAAAATATATAAAGCTAGAAAATTTCACATTCTCCACTTAAAATAACAATAAATTATAGCAATTGAAAATGCTTGTTATCAATTTAAGTATGAACTTAAAGACAGAAATGAAACTTTTATTTCCTACAATGAGAATTCAACAAGAAAGTAAGTTTGAATCGACAGTGGTGGAATTTCCCTGCAACGCACATATGTACGCATACAGTACGCGAAAAAATATAGAACTTTAGCGTTTTTATTTTTTTTTAAATGTTCTTTATTTTTTGTGTAATAAAACTAAAGTTCATTGTCCAACAAAAGCCATATAAACCAAGCTTCAGATTTGTACAAAACTTAGAAAAATTCCACACACATTTCATGAGAATTCCATGGATTTGTGCCTTTTTTTATATGGAGAAAATAGACAACACCGTCATGGATAAAAATATCAAAAATTCAGGAGAATTTTGAGTTACTTCAAATTTGCACTTTATTAACCATAAGCCATATAAACTAAGCTTCAGATTTGTACAAAACTCAGAAAAATTCCGCTCATATTTGATGACAATTCCATGGATTTGTTTTTTTTTATGGTGAAAATAGACAACACCGTCATGGATAAAACTATCAAAAATTCAGGAGAATTTTAAGTTACTTTAAATTTGCACTTTATTATACTAAAATCTAATGCGATATAAAACTGCGTACCCAATTTTTTTTTAGTTCCGATTAATCTGGAAGTTTTGATGAACATTTTCCCAATTTTTGTAAATCTTCTACGAAGTTAGAAACTTTACAATACTAAAATTGAATGGGCTATAAAACAGCGTATTCATATTTTATTTTTTTATTTTTAATTAAAAATCTGAAAATATTGATGAAAATTTTTCCCATTTTTGTAAATCATCTACGAAGTTAGAAGCTTGGGTTAATATGGTTTTTATTATGGAGTGCACTATTTTTTATAAAAAAAATTTAATTAAAAGCTGAATAAATAAATATTAATAGCTTATTAAAATGTTGTTGTGCTATATTGTTTTCGCGGGCTGTATGTATAACAATTAATTTTCCTATGAGTTGCATGCAACCAATAACTGCGCAATAAGCAAACGTCTAACGGTTCAAAGGCACATCAGTTGAGCAAGGAAAGTAAGACGCAAGTCTATGTGCGTTGGTGGAAAGGGCGGCGCCAAAGTCAATACTGAACTGTTTTAGCGGCGGGAAAATAACGGTAAATAGGTCAATGGTGGTGTGGTTCACATATTAGGGCATACGCGCTTAAATGTATTACTACATGTTAGATTGGTGGTAGTTATGACGGCTTATGTATGAATACATGCACTTGTTTGCCTGTTTGTATACTCGTACTTATACATACATACCTACATACATACGTGTATTTGTGTCTTACTTTTAGTATGTCACTATATGAACATAAAGTACAGTGCACAAACACAAAGCGATGCATTACTGCCAATGAGACAATGAACACATTGTGGAAAACACGCAGCAGATCAGATATCGAATAACATTACCACAAAGTCATTGAAAACAAAACTGTTAAATATTCCTATATAAATTTAAACACCAACATACATACATGTCAATAAAAAAAAGTATTTTAAAGCATTTTTAATATAGTGTATTTTTCACAAATTCGCTTGCGCGTATTGAGTTTGAACAAAAAAAAATATGATTCATTTCTACTTCTATGTGTATGTGTTAATTTATGTAAACTTAAAATTATGCATGCACTAAATTAAAATACTCGCAATATAGGCACTGGTGAATAGAAACATAGACATATCTACAAATACACACTGTATGTATGTATGCGGTTGTCATGAAAAACAATAACTCTTGAGTCGAAAACAAAGACATAGAGCGTTTTTAAGAAAATAAGAACTTTAATAAAAAAAGCCCTGGCAGCTAGTGCTCCTTGTTTTGTAAAATAATAATTTATTGTTATTTTCCATATATTAAATAAATAAATAAAATAAAAAAAAAAATAAAAAATCTTTAATTTTATAGATGAAACTATTTTTATTTGGTTCCTTGCTACCGTTAATGTTCAAATATGATTTCGGACATAGAACTACATTTTTACAAATGTTGACAACTTATTTATTTATTTGTTCACTTAATAATTTTTTTAACAGAATTTAAAGAAAAAGTTTGTGTGTTGCTTTTAGCTCCAATGAAAGACTTAAACAACTATACACTGAGAAAAACTGTTGCCTATTTCGACAGAAACTACCAGTAATTATTTTTTACCAACCTATTTAGGTATAATACCAGCTGTACCCAATGAATTGCCTACCATCTGAAATTGATTTGATTAAAATTCTTCTTATGTTGAAATTTGCACCGAGGAGCACCGAGAGAATGGTAACTCCCAAAACCCTGAGGCTAAAAAGCCTATTGCATTCGAAGCTCTGGAAAGTAAAAGGAAAGGGAGGAAGTGACAGAGATAGAGAGATAGAGATAGTTCTGTGAGAATTTTCCAGATTCTTTGGCAAATCTGAAAATGTCCTCCAGTTTGAGAGAATCAATATTACACATTCTCATAACACTGGAACCCAAAATTCGTAGCCTTACTCTAGAAAAGGCACAGAGAAAAGTGCGCAGTGCCATCCGGCTCCTCTAAGCAATCGGGTGCTCAATAATTCCAATGGCGGTCATATGCTGACCCCATGGGTTGTGTCTTGTAATAACACCGATCATCAAACGAACGTATTTTCTTCCAAGTTTTAAAAGAAAGTTCCACAGTTTTCTGTTCGGGCTTATAACAAAAAACTTTGCATATCTGTAACATTCTTTATGTAAATTGTACTATATACATATTCACTGATTGAGTGCATAATTCCTGTAGAACTGATTCCGACTATTGGCTCTGGTCCCTGTGGAGGAACCGCTGATCTACAGTTTGCCAACACATCGCCAATTTCATTTCCTTGAACACCGCGGTGTCCTGGAACCCATTATAGTACAATCTAATTCCGTTTTGCAACAGAATTAAGCTTCTTCTTACTATCTTGAACAATCTTTGATGTTTGCTTTGTGATCTCCAGGACCTTCAGTGCAGCTTGACTGTCACTTAAGACTCCAATCTGTTTCCCGCTTTATTTCCCCTCAATTATCCATTCTGCTACTTTCACATTGGCAAAAATTCCCGTCTGGAAAACAGTTGCCATTCCTCCTATAGCTTAATGATAATTATTACTATCGTTTAAGTACCATCTGGCTTCAGAACCTATTTTACTCTTGGACCCATCGGCAAAGAAAATATTCGTCAAATTTCTTTCTTTGAATGCACTCTGGATTGCTCCATTGCTCACGTATAAAATTTCCTTTCAAATGAAACTATGGGTATAAGGTCGTTCCTTGATGCCAAAAATAGTGGATACTGCTCAGATAGCATCTTAAAGATTTCTCTGAGTCCCGAGTTCCATTTTCTCTCCAGAAACCATATTTATGGAGTCTACACATTGCTTTTATTGCTTCCTGTTGTATCTTAAAATACAACGGAAGCAAATCAAGCTTAGCATTTATAGAGTTCGCCGGAGGTTGTACCCATGGCACCCGTAATGCATAAACATATACTTCTTTGCAGACTGTATACCTCCTGACGTGTGAAGCTGACCATGATCCGTCGTCACCAAACCAAAGAGGCGTAACTGATGATTGGTCTGATGAGTGCTATGTATATCCAGGTCTCAGACCTCAGGTTTTACCAAAAGCTCTTCGGCATTGTTGAAAAATCTTTAATGCGCGATCCGCCTTCAGCCAAACATGTGTCTTCCCAATCAGTTTCCTATCCTAGATTAGTGCTAGATATAAATATAACTTCGTCAGGAAGACTGAGTGTTACATCTTTCAGTGCTAGAAGCCTAAGTCTATTTAATTTCCATTTTCTCGTAAACAAGACCAAGAAAGTTGTGTTCGGATTGACGAAAATGTTAGGTTGAGTTACACTATGGGACACACTCAGGCTCGTAACTACATTATAAATCCTAATCAACTTTGCAATGCATTGAGTTTGGTACATTTCATTTCGTGATTAAATTAAACTCGTTCGAAATTAAAATGAATTCAATGCCTCTTATTTGCATGGAAAAAAATCAGGTTAACAACAACAACATATGGTAAACAACGTTTTTCGCTTTATTTGCCGACACTCTAGGAAACAATGATGATGGCTTGTCGACTCACGAGAACGCAACAGCTGTAAAAGTGTGAAAAAGATAGACAACAAATCAAGAGACTGAATCTACTTTAGCTAGTGGAAAATGTATTGATTGGCCTGCTAATCTAACTCGGAAGAAGCAAGCTGTAACATTTTCGAAACCGAAAAATTTAACATACAATGGGTGTACATTAAGGCTTATTTGTTAAGGGACTAGCTGGGCATTTAATGAAGCCTCAAACAATGGCATAGACAATTATTAGCACCTCTTCAGCTCAAAATTCTCGTTCGCTTTTGATACTTTGTTCAATGAAGGTGTTGCCTATTTTCTCCATATAAATAAAAACTTTCGTGGAATTGTGATGAAATGTGTGTGGAATTTTTTTAATTTTTGGCTTGTTCTTATTTTAAGCTTGTGTTTATATAGTTTTTGTTGGACAATGAGCTCAGTTTTTATAAAAAAAATAACGAATATCGTCAAAAAAAGAGGCAAAACTGGTCAACATTTTTAGGTGAGGTGAGGTACAATTTTAGGTGAGGTGTGCTACAATTTTTACACTTCAAGAAGTTGTGTTCACTGAAAAAAGTGAAGTTTTGTGCTAATTTTTATAAAATACGTCAATTATGATTAGTCCTCTAAAATTATGAACGACATATGACAGACCAAATTAAGAATTCAATTATGTTTCAGGCTTATGAAAAGCATGTTAATGACCATAAATTGTAAAATTAAACTGCATCTCGATTTCTTACTCCACTTTTTGGATACATCCACCCCGCGACAAAACGATAGCACATCAAGTTTTTGCCTATTTTCCTTTCTTTTTAATTCTCATGGATTTTTTTTATAAAATTAAAGCTTATTGGCTTACGAAAACCATATAAATCAAATTTTTAAATTTCATACAAAAATTAGAAGAGTTCCACAAGAAAAAAAATTTAAAAAATGTCGTACATTCGTTATACGGAGAAACACGCAGCGCCGTCAAGGAAATAAATTATAAAAGATCACGAAAATCTTTAGCAAATTTAAACTTGCACTTTATTTATACTACTATTTATTATACTTAAATATAAAAAATAAGCTTTAAAACTGCATAAACGAAATCTTTCTGTCTGTTCTATAAATTCTAATAAAGAACCGTGGAATTTTTCTAATTTTTGTATCAAATTTGTTAATTGAATTTATATGCTTTTTGTTAAGAAATGAGCAATACTTTTGCGCAAAAATAATCAAAACTCGAAAAAAAGACAAATGTTCGAAACAGCTCCAAATTTTGATGCGCTATTGTTATAGCGCGAGGAGTAATTAATGCCTTGGGGTAACGTGAACTAAAACCAAACCTGCGCACGTTTCCTAAAACGTCCAACCTATTTTTGTTTTCAAAAGCTTCACACACCTATGATCTGAAAGTACCGGGAATGTTTAAATAAAAAAAATTTAAATTTCAGGCAAATTTATTTTATGTCCTTCAAAATATGACGCGTCCGAAGCAACACACATGTGCCAACGTTTAACCCAGCCCTCCATGCACCCCTGGTAGGCCCACAAAGGGATGGCTTTCAGCTTCTTCGTCGCATTCTCTTTGATCTCCTCTATCGACTGAAATCTCCTTCCACGAAGTGGTAACTTCAACTTGCGAAACAAAAGAAGTCGTGCGGCGCCATATCAGGTGGATACGGTGCTTGCACGATGCTATTTACTTGGTGTTTGGTCAAATAATTCAACACAATTTCGGCTCGGTGCGATCCCACGTTATCATCATGCAAAATCCAAGAATTGTTTGCCCACATTTCAGCTGGCCAGACAGATACTAATGATCCGATGGCACTAAAAAGGGACAGGTGTGTGTCTTACAGTTCTACCAACATAAGAAAAAAATATGGACCGATTCCCACGGTTCGTTTGGATTAAACATTCACGGTACTTTCTGATCCTAGGGTATATACTCGTACATAAAGAACGCATCGCACTCAAATAAAATTCATTTGATTTTCATTTTGATTCTTCAACTTTGATTTCCTTGACGCGTTGTTCAACGCTTTCTCTGCCTTCATTGAAGTGTTTACGCATGGTGCAAACATCTTTTTTTGGCATAACCTGATCACCGAGAGTCTTTTACCACAAAACCAGACCTTGTCAAAATCGCTAAATTTGCTTTTTATTCAGCAGAAAGCACGAACCAAACTTGAAACAAATGCTAATACCGGCATGAATTTCGGAATATAAGTAGATGTTAATAGCAGTAACTATTACCAAGTTAAACAAGACATTGTCTGAATAGATGTGTCTGCGAATTTAAAATTTATGATTTTACCTTACCTTATACTACACATCAATTTGATTTTCATTTGTCAAAAAACAAAAAAAAAAAATAATAATTGTCGCCTTTTAAGTTGTCATGAAATGTTCGCTTAATCTGATTTCATGATCTCATCATATGCCGCATATTGGGTGAAATTATAGATTTTCGATCGATTTATACCGATATTAAATTAACCAATAAATTTTATATGAGGTATAACAGAGATGTGATGACGTTATTCGATGTGTTCTAACGCTTTTTGTTTCTTTTTAATTAAACAATAAATGAGTAATGAATATCATCATGTATGTATGTATGTATGTATGTGCGCCAAATGTCACGCTTTTTAACTGGGCTAGATGATATACATTTCTTAGGTGTAGAAACTCTAATATATAATGAGGCACACAGTAAATCACCCTGTCCGAAGGTTTATAATTTTTGCAAATAGCGTCGTACGTCAATCATAATTGCCACTTGTGAAACAGACAGCTAGACAGATGCAGTATACAAACAAACAAACAACGAAGCGCGTAAAGTTCAAAATAAAGACTTCAATCGTTCAAAATAATTTTTTAATTACCAAAGCAGTTATTCAAAAATAAATAATTGCATGATTAATTTTGCGCCACCTTTTAAAGGGTGTTTCAAAAGATGCGCCTACATATTGTTCTCAAATAAAACATATAAAATTTTCAAAGTATTTTCGTTTGGGGAATTGGAATAGTATTTTTCAAGCAGAAGTTCTCGGGATAAGGGAAACTAGAAGGATAATTAGAAACCATCCATACAGCTATCGAAAGTGTGTATTTTTTCAGATAGTCAAGCAGCCAACTTAGCTTTAAAGTCACCTATAACCAATTCAAAAACCGTCAGATAATGCAAATAAGAACTTAATGCTTTAGCGGCGGGCCTAACAGGCATTACTCTCGTCTGGGTACCTGGAAATGAGAAAGCTGTTGAACTGGCAAGACACGGCGCATCCTATAACGAAACCGAATCGGTACAAATAGGCTGTCGCCTAGGCGTTCGTAAAAAGGAAATCTTCTCGCTATTTGAAAAACAGGCCGTTGGCAGATGGGCTAACACGGATCCCTGCGAAATAACTAAATAAACTTGGCCTACTTTTCAAAAAATCCAGAACTGACGAGTTGTTAAGAGTGACATGAGCAAAAACATTTAGAATTACGACACAATAACCAGTTACTGGCCTTTAGGAGACCTTGCCAGGAAGATCGGGCGACCGTACAATGATAGATGCAGAAGCTGCAATCAAAAAGAATCTAATGAAACAGTATTTAACTATCTGTGTGAATGCCCAAGTCTGGGTGGTCTACGACATAGAATGCTGGGGAATTCTCAATGATGAGCTTGAAAGAAATTGCAGAAAAGAGAATAGGCGGCATAGGGATTGGTTGGTTGGTGGGTTTAAGTGGTGATTCTTCCAGAATCCAACTAGCGCTTCCGCACCATTTTGTTGCCACATCTTCGTTACCAACTTGTTTACCAGTTGTTTACAGCATGACTATATCCAGTCTGTGCGGTTCAGGAACCTTATCTGGTTGTTGTGTGTTCCAGACTCTCGAACAGCGGTTTGCCCAGGGTTAACATTCTGTTCTTCCATAGGGCAGGGCATTCACAGAGGAAATGGAAGATTGTTTCTTTTTTCTCTGGTTGTTTACAACTGTGACAGTATGTGTTGTGAGGGATGCCCATTTTGGCTGCTTGTTCTCCCACAGACCAAAAGCCAGTTATGACTGCCGTTAGTCTCCAGGCGTCCCGTGGTTTCATGTTTATCAATGTTGACGATTGCTTAAGGTTGTAGGTGGGCCATAACGTTCTGCTAATTTTGCATTTCGTCTGGTCTCTTCATCTACAATCTGCGTTCGGAGGTATTTTAGGGTAATTGCACTCTTGACTGCACCTAATGGTGTGATTACTGATTCTGCAATAGCGTTATTCATGGCAGATCCCCTTCATGCCAGTTCATCCGCTTTTTCATTACCTTCAATTTTTCTGATGTCCCGAGACCCAGATTTGTGTAACTTTATGGTTTTCGCTCAAGGTGGTAAGGCTAGTCCCGATTTGTTCCACCACTTTAGAGGTTGTTGTAGCCGAGCCCAGGGCCTGGATTGCAGCTTGGCTATCGGAAGAATAGCGATATTGCCCTTAAAAGAGGGATCTGCGATTAGTAGCCTACAAGCTTCCCCAATTGCCAGTGCTTCCACCTGAAAGAAACTGCTGGTATTAGGGAGACGAACAGATTTTTCAATTTTAAGTCTATGAGAATATATACCAGCTCCAACACCACAATCCATCTTGCTGCCATCTGTATAGACTGCAGTGTCGAAGTTGTTTAATGAGAATCCTTTATTCCAAACTTTCGTAGATGGAAAGAGAGTGACAAAATTTCTACTGAATGTTACCGTCGGGACGATGTAATCAGTCCTCTTAGAGGTATATTGAGTTTGTAATAGACTGGCATGGCCATGAGCTTTTTCCTTCCAGCGACCCGCTTCATTTAACGTAAATGCACTTATTGTTGCCATCTTCTTGATATGTAGATCTACCGGTGTGGCAGAGCGTTCAGGGTCTCCCGAGGACATGGTCTGATTGCACCGGCTGTTATTGCATAGGCATAGGTTCTGTTTAACGCGCGTTTAAACTTAGGCCACAGCCTGTAGCCCAAGAGTTAAGCTCGCCTAGCGCCCTTTGAATGATCCCACTGATCGTATTGGGACACAGTCCTGATGCCATTAACACCACATCAGCAGCGTACGCGACCACTTTTACCCCACCTCCATTAAATTGTATTAAGATTTTACTAATAACAGAGGAGTGGAGATAATACTCCCCCCTGTGGACTCTTTTGGTTATGTTGATATTACCCATATTAGCTCTAATTATCCTGGTTTCTAGCATAGAGATGATCCAATTGCTGATACAATTTTCCATCTTTAATTCTATTAACGCCTGTTGGATAGCATCAGTGCTAACGTTATTAAATGCGCCTTCTATGTCAAGAAAAGCTGGTGTACTGTTTGCTTGCTAGAGACCCATCTATTGTTCGGACTACCTCGTGAATCGCTGTCTCCGCCGATTCGCCTTTGAGCTAAGCATGTTGTGCAATTGATATACTAGAGCTCTCCAGTGAGTTTATAATGTGTATGTCTAAAAGCCGTTCAAATGTTTTTAAAAGGAAGGACGTTAGACTAATTGGCCGAAAGTCCTTCGCTGATTCATGTCCCCTTCTGCCTACCTTTGGTATGAAGACGACTCTAAGGATATTCATAGTCAAATCAATTGTAGTCAACTTAGTCAACTTGTTCGACTAATAAAAAGTAGATGTGCTACAAGTGGTGTATCAAAATGGCATCTTTTGCGCTAATTGGGTCTGTGCTATGTCACTCAGACAACACCTTCACAGACAACAGGAAATTATGGGCCATGCAAAATTTGCTTTTTGAATCGGCTATAAAAAAAACGAATCAATATTTTTTCAAACTTTTATTTTGAAGATTGAACATTGTCATTTATGAATGAAAAATAATATCGTTCAAATGACTGCCACGACTGGCTTTACAGTAGGCCATTCGATCAACATTTTCGATTGTTTGGGCTTCAATTTCATGAATGGCAACTTCGATTTCGTGTTTTAAAGCATCAATCGTCTCTGGATGGTTCGCATAGCATTTGTCCTTAACGGCTCCCCACAAAAAATAGTCCAACGGGCTTAAATCACAGCGCCGAGGCGGCCAATTGATATCGGAATTTCGGCTGATTATTCGGTTTTCAAAGACGGTAGCCAAAAGTTCGAGTGTAACTTTGGCAGGGTGACAAGTTGCACCGTCCTGTTGAAACCACATTTCGTCCATGTCATCCTCTTCAATTTTTGGAAACATAAACTCGTTGAGCATGTCACGGTAACGCTCGCCATTTACTGTAACCGCGGAAGAAGAAGAAGACTCACCACTTTGGAAATAGGTTGTCAATATTTCCCAATTTTGTTCAAGCGTATAGCGTCCCATTTCGTAAATTTCAAACCTTTAACTAAATTATGAACACATTTGACATGTAATTTGTGTTACCATTCTCAAAAAAATAGATGGTTCAAAAAGCAAACGCTAAATGGCCCACCCGTTACTAACATTTAGGCATCACTTTTGATATACCCTTTATTTTCGAATTTCCCTATACATAGATATCTATTAAGTGCATGAGTATATTAGTATTGTATATTTTATTCATATTATATTTGCATTTCTGTTAAAATATATTTGATTTTTTTCTTTTTCCAAATTGCAGAAATACTTAATAGTACTATCCCTTTCACACTACACTGACCGAATGAAAAAATTGCAAGTGTTATAAAAATGCTGGAATATTTTTTTATATGCAAGAAAACGCACAACATCATCAGTAAAATAAATTGTCAAAAATCAACGCAATTTTTGAGCCACTTAAAAGTTGCTCTTTATTATGCCGAAATTCAATGGGCTATAAATTCGCATAATCGAAACATTTTAGAAATTCGGTTTAAAAACTTGCTCTGATAAAAATTAGTGAATTATTTGAATTGTTTAAAAATTTTGAGACACAATGCTTAAAATTTGAATTTATATGTTTTTTTTTTTGGAGAAAAGTGAACTTTATTAAAAACAAAAAAATTAAATGAGGCACAAATAAAGTGTCAAAACTTGTCGATAAGTCCCTGCGCTATAGATATTCAACGCGGTGTATATGTATGTAAATATATAAATAATAATTATGTGTGTATGCAAGTATATATCTTTATATGTGAATGTAAATATTCAATAACTATCGCTAAGTGTATATTCGACTAGATTATCACCAATACCGATTTGTCTATTTCATTCTCATATTGTCTATTTTTCATAGCTTTTTTATTTGTCCAAGTGACCATGACATCATAACAACCACCACCAACGCACTACATCAATCAGTATACATATGTATGTATGTATGTATGTATGTATGTATGGCTAGCCCAAGAAAAAGAAAAAACAACATGAAAGGCAATACTTGTAAACTTACCGCCAAAAGTGTATTGAAGAGAATTGAAGATATTTTTACAGTTGTCGTGGCACAACCCATTTTTCGTTAGTTATTTATTTGTTTCGCAGTGGTTTTAGTAATGCGTTTGTTTATTTACATATATTTCAAGTTTATGTGGATTTTCGTATATCTGCTTATTTAAGTTTAGTTTAATTTTATTTAATAACTCGCCACAAGCAGTTAACAGCTGTTAATTTCTCACAAATACAAAAATTTTCCAAATCATCAACAACAACAAAACATTGAAATGGTAGTCGCGCACAGTGCCACTTTTGGTCAGAAAATTATGTACCAAACTGCATACGTATGTTTGTTTTTGTTAAATGAAGAATCTCGTAAAATTCACCGCTAATATTTTTTCTTAATATTCTGTTGATTGTTTTTATTTTAGTTTTTTTTTTTTTGGTAATAATTGCCAGCCGACGGTCCGAAATGAAATGAAATTAGCTCAAATGCGGCGTCGAATGCGTGGGCGTTTTTGGCAATCTCTTCATTAGCTGTGCGCAGCAAATAACTCTCAAGCGGTCTTCCACTAAATTATACACACTTGTTGTGATTTGTTTTTGTTTTTGTCTTTTTATTGTAAGTTTTTTATTTATTGCAGATTTTACTTAAAGAAAAATTTTTTTTTTCTTGCATAGAAAATATTTTATAAAAATGTATGGTAATTATTTAAACGAGTATTTTTTATTAGTTTTATATTTAGTTTTTAGTTATTCCTTAATGACGCCAAAATTATTTCCGCTTTTCTTTTCGCTTTTTTCTACTCTTATTTCGAGAAGAAATATCTTAAAACTTTTACGTTACACGTTCAGACGCAGACTGACACAAAAGCTCACGAATTTGCTTCATTGAAGTCGACGTTGCGGCTGCTGCTGCTACTGGTACTTGTTATTGCTCCAACGACGCATTGTTGTTTTTCCTACGGTTTTTGTCGCGGACTCAACTTTTCGTTGGCGTCGCTGTTGACGCTAACGCTGAAGCAATCACTCGCTCTGCTTAACCGCGTCCATTCCATGGCATTCCATGCGTACAACAATGACGTCACTTTGCCGCTGTGACTCTAGCCAGATGCCGCCATCCACTGCTACAGCAGAGTGCTTGCTCATCGACTGGGGCAACACCTTCACAGCGGGAGTCAGGGAGTTGCGGAGGGGCAATCGAAGACGTAAATGAATACATACACATACATACATATGTATAATTATAATAGCATATATCATATATATGTAGATATGTTGAGTGTTGCATATATACGTATGTATGTGCAAATGTATACGTTTATATATGTAAGTACATACACAAATGTAGGTAAAAAGACCTGTATGCTTTTAAAATTTGTTGCTTTCATTTTCAAAATATTGTTATTGTTTTCAATTTTCCGTTGCCATGAGAAACAATTCATTATGCTTTTAAGAGAGACCCTGCAGGAAATATGCGTATAACAAGTGGCAAATATGAGATGTGATATTGGGTTGTCTAAAAAGTTCGATAACAAGTTACCATTGTAAAGCTTTAAACTCGAACATATTTTGTAATATTCTTTTGCTAAAATTGGGAGGGGTTTGACAAAATAGATTCAAATAAAAAAAATATAAAAAAAATTAGACATGTGTGAGAATCGTGAAGAATTTGATATAATTATTCCTTTCGCAGTAATCTTATTGTATGTACGACAAACTAGCAGCAAAATCGTTTGCTCGTTTCGTGCTGACAATTTTGATATAAATCTAAAGATAAAGCTCGTTCTGGTCGACCAATCGTTGAAAATGTTAATGAGATTATGGAAAACATTTAGAAAGACAGACATACAAGTAACCCCGAAAAACATCGCTAAATTGGAACCATTTGGAAAATATCGATAATTTAAAAGTGGAAACTGCGATTGGCCAAACCTCCATCTGCGAGACGCTGCTGAAAGGGAACGACGTGGAGCCATCTTTAAAGCAAATCTTAACTGTTGATAAAAAGTGACAATTTACAGAAAAAAGATTACAAAAGATATTGTAGGTATGTATGTAGATTAAGCAAACTGAAGTTATTCAAAAATTCAACACGCATCAGCCGCTGGCAAAAAATGTCAATTCGACTCAGCATCAAAAATTTGAAATTAAATCCATAAAAAACGGAAAAGTTAAAGAAATCTATATATTTATAGAAAAGCAATCGATATAATAAAAAATATTATTAATGGCAGTTACACTCTTCGTTGGATGTTTGGCTGAATTCCTCTTCCTATTTGTGCTTTATGCGTCTTGATATGTTTCCAGCAATGGAGGGGCCTACAGACTTATGTCGCCTCCGAGCGGCGGATGGTTTTTTATCAGGAGCTTTTTCATGGCAGATGACACTCGGAGGTTAGCTATTGTCTGCCGCCATCAGAAAATATTTTTCTATTATTTAGTATCTCATTCCCGAAGTTTCGGCGACTAATCAAAATAAATTAAAAAATAAATACAATATAATGAAAAGTATTCATTGCGCTTCACGTTTTTGTGATCAAATAGACTGATGCGTTTAATTAAAGAACTTAAAAAAATATTTTAGCTTTGCTAAAATTTGGCATCGAAATTCGTAGACTACGTGATGTGATGTGAACTGGCATCACGTTATATGAAGAGTTGTTGCTGGTATGTAAAATTTCGTTAAGTGGTGCGATGTGATGTATGATAATTTTGTATGATGAGCTGATGTGATGTATGATGTGATGTATGACGTGATATATGATGTGATGTATGATGTGATGTGTGATGTGATGTGATGTGTGATGTGACATTACATCCTATGTATGATGGCATCGATTGCAGAAATTACTGCCTGTGTACAAAATTAATAGTGATATCTACTAGGAGCATCTCATTTGAAGAAAATATATACATATATGTATATTTTGACTTAGCGAGCGTAAAGTTTAAAGCCACTTTTTTAATATTTTACACATTTTGGTGGTACTCTTCCAGTAAACGAGCGATATGATGCCATGGGATGGCACGATGTGATGTGATGTAATTGCACGTCGTAATTAAGTGTAATAGGATTGACGAATTTGAGACTAAAAGTTCTCCAATCAAAACGCCGTCAATTTAACACCGAAGTTTTATTGCAGTCCGTTCTATGTATGTCAGATTTTTTAGGAGAAATCAAAAATTATCGAGTCCGTGTATCATAAAATGCGTTTTTCTAGCGGCGCAAGATACGCGTTAAAGTTTTTATGTTTATCATATAAAAATAATGTCCCGTACTCGTTATATTATACCATATATGTATTTATATCATAGTTCTTAGATCAAGTAAGGTAGGTAAACATCTTATCTTCCCCCGCCAAAAGTCAGCTTTTCAGCGTAATGTTGCAGATATTATGGAGGTGGCAAATTGGCTTTCCATAAGTGTGTTTCTTGTGTGAAAATAAAAATGAATCGGGGTGCTATGACCGGTTAGCTGTGACGAAATCACTTCCTAAATAGAAGTTGTCTAGACAACGAGTGATGTGTCATTCACATATGTATACATTGACACCTCAATTTTATGTTAACTTACTTATTCATTTATTGAATTTTACTCTACTGTACGGAGCTAACACCTTTTATAGCTATGTATTTCATAGGCGTAAGGATTCTTCGATAGACTCATTTTGCTTATAAGTGTGAAATGTGTGAAATATATGTGTGAAATCGAAATATTATATAATAATGAAAGATTGCATGATTGTGGGCTTGTAAGTTTGGATATTTGTGGCTCAACCACGCGAAAACGACTGAACGGATGTGCAAATACTTTTACACACATATAGTTTATGAACTCGGTTGAGAAAAAGGCTACTTTTTTAGGAAATACGGCCCATTAAAAAGTTTAATAAAAGTTAATTATTAAGTTCAATCTAAAATTGCAGTACAGGTGGCAAATGAAAAAATATTTAAAGAGCTTAAGTTTAAACATATTTTTGAAGAGGGTTTCAAATGTTTGCAAAATTAAATTCAAATAAAAATAATAAAATAAATAAAATATAGCAATATGAGCTTCAAATTTTTATTTTAATAGTTTCGAATTTATTTTGAAAAGTGTTGCCACTTGTTTAAAAAATTAAATTCAAGTAAAAATAACAAAATAAACAAAATATAGTAATATGAGCCTGAAATTTTTATTTAAATAGTTTCGAATTTATTTTTGAAAAAGATTTCCACGTATTTTATATAAAAAAGGCATTTTGTTAAGGTATATAAAGCAGTTATTAAATTATCATTATCTCTAAATTGCCATTTTAACAGAAGTTATTACAAAATTCTTATATGTAAAATGCAACTCTTTCCTATGTTTTCCTTACAATTCACTTTTAATGTAAACTTAAGTCTTTCCAATCATTCAGAACTTCTTATCATTTTCTTAACAATTCTTTTCATTGAGAGGAAAGTTGTCCAAAATATTGATTTTCCAAAAGTCAGTAATCAGAATGCAAGAAAAATACTATGTTTTTATGACTCAAAATATACCCCTGTGCTCTCAACAATAGCAGAACGCAAAGTTTTAAATAATTATAATAAATAATTATTATAATAATTATAATTATTAATTTTTAATTTTTTTTGAAAATTTGTTGAGTTTTTTGATTTTCTACAAAATTTAAAATTTTGCTGCCCGGTTTCACCAATCCATTTAAAATTTATGAGACTGTTGAAATTTCAAATGGCAAAGTTTCGTATCGAAATTGTACAACTCTGCAGCCTGATAAATTTTAAATTGATGATAAATTCATTGGTGAAACCTGGCATGAGTTACGTGGTTCTTCTTAGAGTATGCACTATATTTTTATAAAAAGTGAAATAAATTAAATAAAAGACAAATAAATAGTAAAAACTCTGCAATACAAAGTCAAATAATTAAAAAATAACCGTAATTGCATAAAAATCAATTTAAAAAGGAAACCAGCTCGTATTTTCTCAATATAAATACTTAACACTTTTAAGAAAGACGTAGGGTAAGAATGTATCGGTAAGAATGGTCAAAATAAAAATGCGATTATGGAAAATCGGAACGATCACCCTAATAAGCTGTAATTTATAAATAATGCAAATTAAAAAAAATTTTTCCTCATGAACTCAAGGATTGAAAAAATATACAAAAACATCGGGGCTTTGTAAGTTTTAGAGTAAAAAGCACGCAGGCGGATAATCAAACATTCTATACATACTAATATACATGGCGATATCAGCTTACCTACGAGAAATTTCTGTGGTTACTGCGGGTGACAGCATCCAAAGTAATTGGAGAATTTTTCCCAGTAATTCAACAAAACTGTAAATATTATAAAAATAGCATAATATAGGGCCTTTCAAGCTCAAGCTTATTCTTTAACTTCACTAAAACGCATATTTTGAATGAAAATTCACTTGAATTGCTTCTTTTGGAAATCCATTGACGGTAGGCACAATTACAGCAGCATTTTCGATAAAAAATAGCGCGATCACACTACTATCACACAGTTAGTGATCATTCGATACCATCTTGATATCGCAACTTTTACTTGTTTCTGGTAATGGAAAAAAGTATCGGGTACTGACTAGATATCGGTTAAACTATCGAGCAAACATTTTTAATTATAAAAGCCACACAATTTTTTTTATTTTTATTATTGAACGGAAAAATATTATATATATTTATGCTTTATTTGAATTTCACAAGAGAAAATGCACAGAAATTAACATTTTTATATTTAGCATAACAAATTAAGCACAAAAATCGTACCCGATAACTGCAATACAAAAAAGCAATTTCTCTAAATATTTGCCTGACGGGCGGCCTTTTTCTGTGTAACTATACTTCCTACTTTCGAAGAAAATATTTTTCAAGAGGAAGAACACTTTAGCCCTTTATTACAAATTATACACGCTGAAAGTTTATTGGCGTAAATTTTTTCGAAGTTTTTCCAGCAGAAGATATTGGAAGCATTACAAAATTTTAATTGTCCAAATTGAATTACACCCAGAAGTTACAAAAAAAGTAAACACGAATAAGATACAGCAAATTGAAATTTTGATAACCTCCTGACAGGAGGCAATCAATTTGTTTTGAATGATAGTTGTAGCATTGCTTTATAGGAAACACTGCAAACAAGCCAAGTACTAAGCTGGAAAAAAGCATCGAGTAAGAAAAACTATTTATATATACATATAATATTATATATATATATATATATATATTAGGGCGGGTCGATTTAAAAATCGCTCATTGCTCTGTGAAAATCGTATTCTAGGGATCAAAATAAGAAACTTTGCCGAAGGAACCATACCTCTAAAACGAATTCTGATGTCCCCCAATTTGGGTCGAACGAAAAATCCCACTTTGACCCATTTAGAGTGCTCCAATCGGGTCCAAATGTATGACCGACCCCCACTAACTTTGGACGGCCGATCTACCCATGCCAGTGGCACACCCCCTAGAACTCCCCTGGGGGTTCCCCATACAATCATTTCAAAATATTACCATTTTTGGCCTTTACATGAGAAAAGAAACTTAAAAGTTCGACCCAAATTGGGGGACATCAGAATTCGTTTTAGAGGTATGGTTCCTTCGGCAAAGTTTCTTATTTTGATCCCTAGAATATGATTTTCACAGAGCAATGGGCGATTTTTTTGCCTCCCCACAAATCGACCCGGCCTAATATATATATATATAATTGGCGCTTACACCCTTTTTGGGTGTTCGGCCGAGCTCCTCCTCCTATTTGTGGTGTGCGTCTTGATGTTGTTCCGCAAACGGAGGGACCTACAGTTTCAAGCCGACTCCAAACGGCAGATATTTTTTATGAAGAAGGGTGTAAGAGCCTGCCGAGGGGCGACCTCAATTAGAAAAAACTATTTCTCTTAATTGATGTTTCATGCTCGAAGATACGAACCCACACTACCGAATTGTAGGCGGCTTCGACTATGGTGAACACTTTGGCAAATAAAACTATTTACTTCGAGGATTTACTTGCAAGTTCATGTATCGAGACTAACCACAATGCCTATCAATATGTGAAATTTTTTATTACATTTTTTGTTCCATAAATTAATATATAGTTTTACGAAATGTTGTTTTCACAGATCTGCCATTTTCGCAAAAGATTTCAGTTGGTCGTAGCGGTTCTCTAACGGGCTCGAACTCCTTTAATAAATTATAGATATTCTGCTAGTATCCGCCGTCGATCTGTGGCAGTTGCAAAAACATAGCACGGCTAAAAAAGAAGCTCGAACTTGAAAAACCCTTCATGATTAATAAAAACTACTTCGTCAAAAATGTGTATGTGATAAGTGATGCGATAATCAACTCAGATATAATCGCAAGTGTGTGCAAGCGATTGAATATCTGCCGGAAATTCTACAATATGCTTATGAAAATATGTCTGAATTGTAAATAGAAATACGTGTATACATACATATACTAGGAATCAAAACAAAAAATAAGTCATCAAGTCTATCACAAAAAAAAAGTGGTCACATTAAAGCCTAATGAAATTTGCAGTTAAGCAAACGACGTTTTAATGAAATCAATTAAAGGCTAGTGCCTTTTCCATGAAAATATGCAAACTAATATACAAATATTTTAAAATGTACATACATATACATGCACTCATACAGTGTATAACATAAATAAGTTACCACCATCCCACAATAGAGATATTGGCCAATAATTTTTGAAATGTTACTAAACGTAGCAGCTCAGCTTCTCGCATTCCAAAAGTAAGTTTCTAAAGGATATTAGATGAAGCAACTGGTATAAATAAACATGTCTAGGCAGCGCTGGTAAAAAGCTGCCTATAATTGCATTTGTTTGTAAAATAGTGAATTATACCAGTTTTATGTGATATAACCATACTAGCTAGCGGCGAATCTTGCTCGATAACTTTGTTGTTGATTTTACATGCAGGTTTTTCGTCAAGTGGGCAGCGCAGAGATAGCGAGCAAAGAAGTGGTGAATAGAAGAGGCCTATTATTAGTTTTTCATTTGCAAACTATTTAGTGAAGAAATTTTGATATAAAATTGCATTAGTAGCAGCACTGAAAGGGATTCATTATTTCACGTTTCATTATGGATTTCTTAAGTTCCAAAAATTATTAAGAAATATTAAAAAAAAAGCTGTCTTAGATACTAGGATGGGAAAACTTAAGCAATGAGCACTGGCGGAATGTAAAGTTTTTAATTTTAATTTAAAAAAATTGCACACGTTAACAAAACAAAAAACGCAAACGGAAAAGTCCTGCGGGCGTACAAAAATCATTCATGCATAAGCCCTATAAAACTAACAGACAGGCCACAAAATATGACCAAACGTGTTGTGAATATACTTAAAACTGTTGCAAATTCAAATTAATTAATTTCCGCTTCGAAAATTCGAGTCCAATTTCAGGTTGAGGAACATGAAGCCCGCACATTACAAACTATACGCGGAAGGTTGTATGCAGAAAGTAAACATGGGAAGTTTCCATACATTAGAAAACTCAATATGAAAAAACGAATGGAGTTTTACCAAAATCATATTTACACAAATATTCTAGAGCAAAATGCGGTGGGCAGCTGAATCTATGACCCGGTTGAAATATTCCTTTGGTAGGGTCTACGTGTGGAGGAAGAAAAGATCACTGTCTCATAATCACTGTCTCATAAATGCACTAAACCCACATTTAAGGCGGCTGAAATAGATTTTGTAGTTTGGGGATGTATGCGCGCAAGTGGGCCAAGAAAATTAGTAATGATAGAAGGAAAATAAAGTGTCAATGTTTAGTTAAATAGCCTTAAACAGGTCGAAATACCTAAAAGAAGGAGACTGATTGGTAGCAATTGTATAGGATAATGATCCGATCCACACCGCGAAGAAAGTAACGAAATACTTAGAGGAACAAAATGTAAATATTTTGAAATGGCCACTGGGAAGTTCATATCTATCCTCTATTGAGGATCTCGCTAGGTGTTCGTTTAGCTAAAATATTGCTCATTGCACATTGCACGGACGTTATGTATACTTTTTTATTTATTATTTTTTATTTATTGATTACACTGTGCGACAGTGAAAATATACTTTTATAGAGACCTAGCACAACTTGTAGGTATAGTAAAACTAAGAAACATGGTATAGGAGAAATTTCCAATACACCCCCAAAATCTCATTTTATGGCCATAAAACCGTTTTTCAGTAGGTTGATGTGAACAATCACTCCTAACTTCGCCAATTTCCATCCGATTTCGAATTTGTTTTTTTAGTTCGAAAGAACAAAAACAAGCCTTTTTGACAGTGTGTTGACATTTTTTCTGAAATGACAACTGACGAGACTGTAGACGGAAGTATTTGGAATTTTTTTATTTTTTCTCTATTTTTTCAACTTTGACATAATTTTTCCGATATTATCCGATATTGAGGATTTTTTTTAGTACACTGCTGTTATAGTAAATTTAATTTTGCGTCGAATGAGCTATATTTGACTGTAATTGAATTAAAATTAATAGAGTTGTGTCGGTTTTAAGATTTTTTCTTTTTTTTTACTACAAGATTTGGTATGCGTTTCGAAGCATGAAAATGATAACAAGTGTCATTATAAACACATAATATTTATTGGAGTATTGTGCAGTGCAGCACTGTACGGTATGGTACGGTGCGGAACGGTGCAGTACACAACGGAACTGGTTCCAAACTTAAAAATGCATTGGAAACGGCCCTTTGGAGTTTAGTATGGTACGGTACATTTGTCATTCTCTTCATTAGTTTTGAATACTTCTCTGTAAGAAATTCGATCATCATCATTCATCTTAAGTCGCCATCAACTAAATTCCATTGTTTAAATCGAGAAGCGAGCGTTTCAGATTGTCTTCCCGATAGAAGTAAATCACGAGAAAGATCCTGAAAATCTGAATTTTATACAATGTGTCGTTCTGAAGACTTAGAACCAGACGGAAAGTACTCTTCATCATCAGGTTTATTGTTATCAGTTTGATCATCATCAGCAATGAGTTGAACTTCCTTCAGTCCATGACTTGCAGTTGAGTCAATCATATCGTCCAAGACTACGGGGTTCTTAACAGTTGCAACATCAGCATACTTTATGGGCTTTCGAGTTTTATAATGATGACCGTTTACGTCCGTTTTACAAAAATAACAATCATCTGGTTTATGATAAGGCTGATGATGCCACATCATCGGAGAATATTGAGAAATTCGACTTTTCTGGCAACGTTTTGATTTATATCTCTTGAATTTCAATGAAACAAACAATAAAACTTTGACGTTTTAATAAGGTTAAATTATAATAACAAACTTCTGTTGTTAATCAATGTACAGTGTGAACTTTGGTACACTTGGGAGCTTTTTCATATTTCTATTGAAAAAAAAAGTGCTATAATATGTCAGATATTTTCGTAAGTTCTAACCAGTTCTGTTGTATGCAGTACAGTGTACTCTTATGTATACATATACACTCCAATAAATATTACGTATCTATAATAACGCATCAAAACACGTCCTTATTCCCATTTAGCGTAAGTTATACCTACATACCAAATTAGTAAAAAAAAAACTAAAATCTTAAAACTCACACAACTCTATTAATTTTAATTCAATTACAATCAAATATAGCTCATTCGACGCAAAATTAAATTTACTATAACAACAGTGTACTAAAAAAAATCCTCAATATCGGATAATATCGGAAAAATTATGTCAAAGTTGAAAAAATAGAGAAAAAATAAAAAAATTCCAAATACTTCCGTCTACAGTCTCGTCAGTTGTCATTTCAGAAAAAATGTCAACACACTGTCAAAAAGGCTTGTTTTTGTTCTTTCGAACTAAAAAAACAAATTCGAAATCGGATGGAAATTGGCGAAGTTAGGAGTGATTGTTCACATCAACCTACTGAAAAACGGTTTTATGGCCATAAAATGAGATTTTGGGGGTGTATTGGAAATTTCTCCTATACCATGTTTCTTAGTTTTACTATACCTACAAGTTGTGCTAGGTCTCCATAAAAGTATATTTAATTTTTTTTTTTTTGTCACACCGTGTTATATATTATTATTTCTTTATTATAAATTTCCTCACCATAAAACTGTACTCGTCTGCTCCGTTATTACGCGGCGCTCTCCAATAGTTTTCATCGAGCCTGGCGTCAAGGTAAATGCGAAATATTATCGGGAGAGTATTCTGGAGGTTGCTTTGGAGCCGTGGGCAAAGAAACATTTCGGTGGCAGACCATGGACGTTTCAATAGTCTTACAAGGTCGAGTGAACCAAGAATGGCTAAAAAACAACGTTCTGAACTTCATAACGTCCACACATTGGTTCTCAAATTCACCATACGCGAATCCGATGGATTATTCTCTGTGGAGAGCAAGGTCCGAACTAAAAGATTCACCAGTGTCGAGGCGCTGAAAAAAGTCATTGTCCGCGAGTGACCCAAAATACCTGTAAGTCTCATTTGGTTGCTTGCGATTCGTTTCTGGACCGTCTCAAGGTCATAGTCAAGGCAAAAGATGGTCATATCGGGCAAAAGCAAATTAATTCTTAATTTTGTATTATTTTCACTCATTTTTTACTTTGAATTGAATAAAAGTAATTGTCCAAACTAATTTGATGGCCTTTTTAATTAGTTACACTTCGAGTGCCGGACCATGTAAGGTGGTGGCATAGTGCATGAAGAAGAAGAAGAAGAAGAAGAAGAGGAAACATCAAAGTAATTTCTTATGATTGAATTCTATTAACAGGAAAACAAATGCAGTTTTTTAGTATAAACATTTATTTGAAATGTTTTATTATTATATTTATTAGAGCCCTATAACGTCATCAAAAAAATGTATTTGAAATAATATTTATTTGAAAGGAATATTGTTATTTAATGTTTACGTCACGTCTTAGTTTTCAAAAACAAATTGAATTGAAATTGAATCAACCCTTACCTCATTTTACACGATTAAAATGAACATATCATCGAGTTTTCTTTGTCTGTTTTAGATCGATTTACACGGTTTTCAGGTTTATTAAATATATCCGCCTGTTTTGTATAAACTATGGGTCTCGTCTTGTACGATTTTTCCAAAAACGTATCTACCGCGTAAATCAGGGAATGGATGTACATATATTAAAAACGTCGAGTCGTCCACCATACCCAACTGTTGCTTCAGGACTGATGTATGAGATTTAACCACACATTTGGAGATAAATTCAGCTTTGTTACACTTTTGTATTTAATAACATTTTTGTTATTAATTAATGAAAACAAATTTCAATATTTTCATTTATAAAAACATATACCACTTTGAACTAAAATTTGCTGGGTGGAAACTTATTTATGCGATACACTGTATCTACATGCGCTATGTGCCAATAATGCCTTATAGCAACAGAGCACAAAATAAAAACGAAATTGAAAGTGAAGCTAATAAATAAAATTCCAAGAGCGCAGCAATAAAGAATCCAACTCAATGATATCAATGCCCACTGTAAACAAATGCATCGATACAGCTGCAGCTGCAGCAAAAAGCATCAATGGCAATGAAGAAAACATACAAAAATAAACAGAAAACAACAAAAGCAATAAACACATACATCCAGATGTTAGAAGATGCATGGTCCGCACACCTTCAATTCACTGTCATTGTACACCCACACATTCATAAGTTGTTGTAACACAGTCAGCATTCACACACGGAGAGTTAGTTAGGAGCAGTTAAGAAACGAAAGCTTTATTTAAAAAGCACTCAATTGAGCTTTTTTATTAATGAATCACACTGAGTATGTTTTGCGCATATACTCAGATGCATATGTATGTATGTATGTATGTATGTCCACCCATTAGCACAAAAATTATGCCATATGTAATTGATGAAGGCCATGAAAAGTCATTAATAAAAGTTGCAAGTGTCATTAAAAGGCCTAATGAAGTGATTTGCAGATAAGCATATACATATACATGAATACATACATACATATATACATACATATTGATACATATGTATTCAAATAGCTGTAAACTTGCATATGTATGGAGATTACTCAGACATTTATTACTAGAGCACTAATCAATCGGGAATTAAAATAAATGTTTGTATGTATTTTACTGGCATCTTTGGTGGAGAGGTTCTTTGTTAGAGCAAAACATTGGGAGACGCTCATTACTGTTGGGAGTATGAGTTGTAGTCTATGCTAAAAACCCAAAATACAAAACGGCGCAAAATTAATCGCCCATCGGAAGATGATATAGTTTTTGCAAATAGCGTTGTTGGTTGGTTAAAGTAGTTCATCCAGAATCCAACTAGCGTTTCCGCACCATTTTGTGGCCACATCCTCGCTACCAACTTAGCGTCGTTCGTCAATCATATTTGTTACTTGCGAATAAGAGAGCTGCAGTATACAAACAGACAAGCAATGGAGCCCATATAGGGCTAAATAAAGATTATCAGTAGTGAAAATTATTTATTTTTTATTTCGTAAAAGAGTTATTCAAAAAGAAAAATGAATAACTAGAAGTCAAATTGACGTCTCAACACATTTTCTTTAAATAATAAAAATTTAACTGATCCACAGGGAAAGCCAAAATACATACATATGTATATTCCAGCCAGTTTTTCCTCACGCATACCAGCAAGTCTTACCTCATTTATCCTAAAAGTATTTGAAAGACTGATTGATTTTCATATCCGAGAGCACATCGAATCCAACTTATCTCCAGCGCAACATGCTTACATGAAAGGGAAATCCACGGAATCAGCCTTACACTAGGTCGTAGAGACTGTGGAAAAATTTCTAGAAAGCAAAGAATTCACTTTGACGGCCTTCATAGATATAGAGGGTGCTTGTATTAACATCAAGGCGGAGTCAATTATCACTGCGTGAGATAGACTAGAGGTGGAAAGACCTATCTGTCTCTGGATCTCGTCCCTGCTTGTCCACACAGGGCAGTTAATGCGGTTGCAAGAGAGGCTAAAGTCACTAGATTTGTTCACAGGGGGACGCCGCAGGATGGTGTACTTTCGCCCTTACTTTGGCTAGTTGCTATTGACGATATTTTGATGGTATCGGGACCGTTTCAATCAGTCATGGCTGAGATTTTGTAAAGATCATTGCATGTATTCAGTCGCTGGGCTGCCACTCGTGGCCTCCGAGTCAACTCTGACAAAACGGAGCTGGTGTTAATTACAAGAAAATATAAACCTTCACCCTTTCGACTTCCCAAATTAAACCACCACGTTCTACCGCTCTCATCGGAAGTTAGTTATCTTGGAGTGCTACTTGACTCCAAACTCCATTGGAAGCTACACATTGAAAATCGGGTAAAGAAGGCCAGTATAGCCTTCCATTCCTGCAAATCTATGTTCGGTAAAAAATGGGGACTCAAGCCACAGGTCGTGCTGTGGATGTACAACGCAGTGGTTTTGCCAATTTTAACGTATGCGTGCCTAGTTTGGTGGGAAGCTCTTTGGAAGGGCTATAATAACACTAAACTGGGAAGGGTGCAAAGGACTGCATGCATTGGCATCACCGTAACATGCAAAACTTGCCCCAGTACTGCCCTGAATGCCCTTTTGCACTTACTTCCCATCGACTTTTACGTTATTTCCATCACAGCTCAAAGTGCAATCAGGTTAAAGGAGATTGATCTCTGGAGGCAATCTCTAAGGGACATGGTAGCATTTTCGGGCAGTTAACACCATATTTTTCCGAACTTCGAACATATCTCTCAGGAATTATATTATTTCTCAGGAAAGCGCAAAAAAGATGGAACTCCATTTCTTCTTGTGCTATTTCGAAAACCCTTTGGCCCCAATACGATATACGGAGAACTTAGAAAGTTCTCTGGACTCCTCGCCATTCAATTTCCAAACTCCAAGCTGTTTTTACCGGTCATTGGACGATCGGCACATACGCGGAAAAGCTAGGGTTACCATTTAACTCCAATTGCAGAAGCTGTGGGGACAGTTCAGAGAAGGAGACTGTAGATTACTTTCTTTGTAAATGTCCGGATTTGGCAGCTAGACGACTAAGGTCACTGGGCCCTCATTTCTTCGACAGCCTGGGGCAGTGCGCCAACATAAATCCAATCAATGTTCTCCATTATATACACAGCTCTGGTTGGCTGTAGATATCTGCCTGCTAGAGGTCTCATAATGGTCTCAACCATTTCACCTACCTACTATGTAGCAATAAGCTACGTTAGCTGTATTTCTTAGAGCAAATGTTACAATAAATGAATATTTCGATATTAAGTTTAGAACAAACAATAAAAAATTCTGTTATGATAACAATATGGTAACACTATGTCGAAAAATAAATTGCATATTATTGTCGTTCATATAAGGTCGTTTTTTAAGAGTTAGACTCTTAAATTGTTAATAGAAAACAGAAATATTGTCGTATTGAATTTTTTCTTAATTGCATCATAATATTAACCACATTATTTATAAGTCTGTGAAACAAGACCTTTTTTAATGTGAGGTGGTTTTTGACGGCGTCTTCTAGCATTTTTGGAGTTCTTTAAATCATTTTAATATTATATGTGAGTGAATGGCTATCCCCGCGACTTGGAATTTTCAACTCAACTTCGTCTTCGAAGTGGATAACTAAATTCATGTTATCATTGAACATTTATTTGGTGATAATGAAGATGTTATTAATTTGCATAAGTAGTTTTATTATTCAGATTTATTACCCTGAGTAATTTAGGCATGAAACACAAAATGAAAGAAAAGCTTTTTCTAAAGCTGTTGCCTTTCGGCAGGCAATGTCAAACATACACGAGTATTTCTGATATGAAAAAACGTTTCATAAAAAAACCATCCGCCGTTCGAAGGCGGCATAAAACTTTATGTCCCTAAATTTGTAGAGCAACATCAAGAAGCACATCATAAATTGGAGGCGGAGCTCTGTATAGGTAATTTTTTACTAGAAAAACTAATTAAAGATATCAAAAAAATCGGTTTTGAGTTGGTCACCTGTTAAACTTTACTTGAATATTGCAAAATGTAAAAATTAATACTTTTATTCCCATGCGTATGATTTTGTAACTATTTTCAAAATATTTGATTTCATTGAAAAATGAATTATGAGCAAAAAATAGAACCTTTAACTATCTTTTAAACTACGCATATTCGGCTCATGCGTAAAGGCAGTATTGTTGTAGGGACGCGAAACCTGGATGGTCTCTAACACCATCACACAGAGGCTACAAGACTACCTTTATCAACCAATGCCTCCACAGTATCTGCAGAATATTCTGGTCAAACACCATCAGTAAAGACGCTCTGTGGAAATTAACGAAAACGGAGAAAGTGGTGATGGATAGGTCACACACTGAGAAAACCCCGAGATAGCATCACGAGAATGGCACCGGACTGGAACCCGCAAGAGAGCAGAGGTCGCGATCGACCAAAAAACTCTTGGAGAAGGTCGATGCTGCGCGAACTACCAGATGCCGACATCTCATGGGACGGTGCAAAAACAACAGCACAGATCCGTGTACGATGGAAAAGTCTTGTCGAGGCCCTCTCGGGAGCGAGTAGTGAGAAGAGAAAAAGGAGAAAAAAAAATTACATTTAACTTATTTTATTGCCTATTTTGATTGGTTATCTGATTATCCAAATATTATTTGGATTTTCAGACTCAGTTTTTTTTTTTTTATTGTTAACTAGTGTTATCCCAATTCGGGCGATAGCGCCACTCATGCTAAATATGTCCTATTAGTCGTCAAGTCGTCAGTTCGAAAAAAGTAGTTTGGAGGAAAATGTGTTTGAAAGTTCATGTCCGCTCAGCGGCGATCTCGATCTGTTCTCACTGCTAATAACTTTCTAACGATGCTGAAAATCGAAAATCGCTTTACTCACATGTTATGCACGTGTTAGTCATAGGTAATATGCAAAATATAAAAAAAAGAAAAATTAATTATTTGAATTCATCACACGGAATGCCCAACTTAAGTTCCCTGCAAGAGATTGTTATGGCCTGCCCATGCTCGATCGTTACTTCTATAGCAAAGTAATTTTTCTATCATTTAATGTTCCATTTCACTTCATGGGGCATCAAATCCCCATACCAACTTATTTGCCTTCGACTGTCGCCAATACTTAATTAGTATATAAATTACAATAAATTTGAAGTTCTCATTATCTACGATCAGAGTGATACCTTTTAATAACAGCTTTTAATTTAATTGATTTATAGAAATAAGTATTTGCTTTAATATTGGAAAATATATCGTCACCAAAGTGAATCATTCATTATCACTACTAATGCTGCAGCATTATTGTACACTGAGTACTCGTACACTTATTTCAAATTTTTATCGTACTGATAATGCATTGTTTCGTAGCGAATGTTAGACAATGACTGAACTATGATTTTTTAATTAAAAAAAAATCAACAACAATATGAATGGTGAACGAGAATAACTAAAATAAATATCGCTAATAGAAGGCGCATACGCCAGATATTTTACAGCTAATTAGTCATTTTTAAATGAAGAATTTTTCAATTAACTCTCGGGAATATATTGTTTTACGATAGCAATCTGAAAGGGCAAAATATTATTTAGAAAATTTTAAATAAAAGAAAACTAAAAAATTTTTTAAATTCCTCTTCCATCGAGATTTGACGGGCTTTGAGATGGGAGATCTATTATGCCTGACCCGAAAAACGACTAATTTATGATGTTGGAACCAGTGTATTTTGAGATTTTCCAGAAATATTAACAGCCGCCAGCTGTCAAGTTGGCCGAAGTTTTTGCAAACCCCAAAGGATGTTGCGTTTTGACTGTAGTAACATACAGCGTTCTCCAGGCGAGCGTGATGCTATTTTATCAGATTATGAGGCCCTGGCGATCTATGTAACCAAGGCGATCTGAGTAACCAAGAGTGTATCGTTTCCACAGCAGTCGGTTCTACGTTACCGAAACGACCCGGATTTATATTCGGCCAAGGATTGCCACTCCAGCAGCATTCTCCGTATGTAAGTATGGGGAATGTTTATGCTGCTACAACAACAACAACAACAACAACAACACCAAGAGTGTATGAGTATAATTATAGGCCTCTTCTATTCGCCACTTCTTTGCTCGCTATATCTCTGCTCGACTAACTTAACGAAAAATTAACATGTGAAAGCAACAACAAAGTTACCGAGTAAGATTCGCCTCATTCAACTGGTATAACTCACTACCTTACAAAAGGCCTTTTCTTTTCACCAAGACTTAGCAAGTGGCGAATAGATGAAGCAACTGGTATATTTCCAATAAATTTGACCGTGTGGCGTCAATGGTTGCTTGAATATTGGTTTCCAATGTTTGAAGAGTTGCCCATTTGTCAGTATAAAGTAATGACTTAACATAGCGCCACAAAAGTTCATCCAGAGGCGTTACATAGAACGAACGAGTGAGCCAGTGAGCAGGACCGCTTCTCCAAAAAATTTGTCACCAAATCGGTTTTGCAATAAATAAATTATTAAGCGAGCTGTATGGCTAGTTGCGCCGCCTTGCACGGACTTCAAAAATAAGAAGTTTCAGAAAAACGCCTTAAGCTCAAGCAGGTATAGAAACCTGTATGAAGTCGCGGATACTACAATACTCATAATTTCGTAAATTTCGCTCCGATTGTCTTGAAATTTTGACACGATATACTTAAGACATTAGTAGTTCATCTGAAAATAAAAATAACAAGCTTTGCAAAAAAAGTTTAAATACCTCACTTCCTGTTGTTGTTGTTGTAGCACTCCTCTTAAACAATGCTAAATACTGTTAACTAATATCTACAGGATCCAGC
>JAYXIM010048974.1:0-20899 GCA_037575425.1 Anastrepha fraterculus
ATTCTAAGTGTAAGCAATTAAAAAGACTATACATCTAGTTTAGATAATTACTTTTATTCAATTCAAAAATTAACAAAATTAAGAGCCAATTTACTTTTGCTCGATATGACCACCTTTTGCCTTGACAATGGCCTTGAGACGCTCCAGAAACGAATCTCAAGCTTCCCGAATGTGACTTGCAGGTATTTTTGGCCCACTCGGGGGCAATGGATTTTTTCAGCATCTCAAGATTTGTGAATCTTTTAGAAAATGGCCTAAAGAGAATAATCCATCGGATTCGAGTCTGGTGAATTTGAAAGCCATTGCGTAGACGTTATGAAGTTCAGAACATTGTTTTTATCCATTCTTGGTGCACTCGAGCTTTGTGAGATGGTGTCCAGTCCTGTTGAAAGGTCCAAGGTCTGCCACCGAAATGTTTGTCTGCCCACGACTTCAAAGTAACCTCCAGAACACTGTCCCGATAATATTTCGCATTTACCTTGACGTCAGGCTCGATAAAAACGGGTGGAGAGCGCCCATCTGCGGTGATAGCGGCCCAAACCATTATCTGTGGCGGGTGCTGCCGCTTGGTGGCCAATCAATAACTCGAACTCTCGTATGAATGGTCAGTCAAATAAACCCTATCGTTTTGAGAGTTTGCGAATTACTCGATTTGAAGAATTTTCTCGTCAGAAAACGCAATGTTCGGAAATTGACCGCTTTCGGCCAAGCCAAGCAACTACTCCGCTCTCATGTCTGACTTGTTGCTGCTTTGGTGTGAGACCATGCGCCTTTTGGATCTTGACTTTGAGACCATTTTTCAGTATGCGGCGGATTCTACGGGTAGATATTTTCAGTCCTTTCGCCATTTGATTGACACTTTGTCGGGGATCTCGCTCTTCACTTTTTGAATCATTTCACGTGACGTTGCAGTCCTTCGATGCCCACCTCCATGATGTTTCGCGATGCTATCAGTATCATTCTAATGTGTAATGGTGCGATAAACAAAAACTTTATTTACTATAAGGTGCTCGAGCTCGCGAAGAATCGGTGGTTGTGCATTTCCAGCCAAATATAATGCAATCACACTATTACGTTTGAAATCCGTTACTGATTTTCTTTTTTCGCGTTTACTTTGGCAAAATGCTTCCGCGCGCTTGTAAACAATATTCTAGACTGTTATTCAGCCAACTAAGAGACAGCTGATGCACGGGCGTCAGCTGTGCAAGCGGTCTGAAGTTGTTTATACTTCGAGTGCCCGACCCTGTACAATCAGCTCTCAGTAAACATATTTTGGGTTCAAGCGTAGAACAGACTCCTTTCTTAAAATAAATTCCGTATTCGGGCCATAAATGGTGTATGATGAAAGGCAGCAAAACTGGTTTAGTTGGCACGAAATGAACCATAAAAAAGATTAATTGCTCTTATATCTGTATATACCATTGGTCTATGCTTACTGAGCATTAATCGGTTGGCATCCACGCCTGAAGGATATTATATATTAGGCCTACATTGATTGCTGCAGAATTTCTTCTTCTTCTTTTATTTAGGATATGCCTGTTTTTCTTTACACAGATTCATAAATACTAAATTTTATAACTTATCATATCGATAATGGTTTATTGTATACTGAATTATATATTTAAGTACATATTAATTTTCTATTGAAGTTGATATCCAGCTTTACGCCCATCTTTTCAGAATTTCTATAGGTGAAATTTATCAAGAAACAGTTGAGCAACTAATGTGTAGATAAATATTCTCCTTATGCTCAACTGTACGCATTGGGGTATTTGGTTTTAACAGACCCACTATAGTGTCGCCGTAATCCAATGGGTTGTGTATGATTACAATTGAATGGGTGCGATTTCGAAGTCCATTGAAGTCATAAAACATAAAATTATAGAAAAAAGTTTTTCTCCACGGCAAGCAATCGCATGCATTTCTCTCATGAGGAAATATTTTCATAAAAACCATCTGGCGTTCGGAAGCGCCACACAAATAAAGATTTCCCCATTTGTAGGATAACAGCAAGACATACACAACAAATTTGGAGTAGAAGCAGGGCCAATAATTGTGGCTTATTTATATAAATCTCGATTTTTGGAGGTATGTACTTTCAAATCGTTCAGCTCTCATAAATCTTAATATTTTCCCAAAATATCGTAGCAGAAGTCTTAGAATATGCCATTAAATTTTATAACTCCGATGGTAAAATATCACCGTTTTTTTTTGGCATGGAGAGTGATGCACCCTAATATGGTATATTATATATATGTATGTACATGGTTGTAGCGCTTTCATCATGATTAAACTTATAACTAAAAAAAGGTTTAAAAAAGACTAAGACTGTTAAAAATGTTGGTGAGAACCTGAAATTGTCTAAAAATTTATGCTGATGTAATGACCTTCATTTAATCATCTAACTATGTTATCTATATTTATCGTTGTGTTACAAAAAGCAAATAAACAGACAATCTAAAGCGTAGGCATTTTCTTGACTTGCTGCTCCTTATCTTTTCCAAAGATATAAATAATTAGATGACATTTGTAAAGTTAACTTACAAATTACGTCTCCATACAAATTACATCTCGTATTCAAAAACACAAAAAACAGAAACAAAAAATGTTGATCAAAAATAGCGTAAGACATTTTTTTGTTTTTTTAATATAATATTTAATTCCAGCTATTCTTATTGGTATACTGTAAAATATTGAAGAAAAAATATATATAACATCCTTTAACTCCGGGTGGAGCCAAAACAAAGTTATTGAAGTCGTTACGGATATTAACAAGTTGTTTAAGATTATTCCACTTAGTATTGGAGTTCCTTAGGTCGGCATCTATCATACGTTGCCTGGAGGCCTTTGGTGTACCATAACTTTTACGCTTTGTGGATAGCAAGAAAGAATGGGCATGCAGACTTCGCCGCCTTCTTTGCGCAGTGTATGACCTATCCAATCAAATCGTCTGCATTTGATGGTTAGCTCGATGTGGAACTCATTGGTCGATCAGCATTAGAAATCAAATGCGGTCATCATATTCTTAAAATTTTGCGCAAGTAAGAGTTCGAAAAAAATTGCAGTTTCCGAATCAGCTCAGATGTTAAGGCCCAGTACTCGCAACTATACAGCAGCACAGATTTTACATTGGAACTGAAGATTCGAAGCTTGGTATTGAGTGAAAAGAATTTTGCAGACCATATGTTGTTTAATTATGCACAAGCACCGCGGACTTTACTCCGATTTCCAATATCTTCGGATGTTTCGCCTGTTGGTGTTATTTTGCTCCTGAGATAACAAAAAACCTTCTTGTGGTTGATTTCGCTCCTGTCATCGGTGAAATGTGAGATATCATTCTCTAAGCCAGTTCGAGACGAATTCGGTTTTGTTTGCTTTTATTTTAAGACCAACTTCGCTGCATGTTCACACATACTTTCCATACTTTTCTAAACAAGTGAAAGCTTTTGCAAAAGCTCATTTGATGATTAATTGCTGCATCGCTAGACTTCAATCAGTGCCAGTAACTTGTAGAAAACATGTCGCAATTCAGAAATAAAATTTGTTCTTTTATTTTTTTAAATTAAATACAAAACTAATTTCTGTAAATATTATTTCATAAATACATACATATTTTTTCTTTAAATATAAATAGAACTTAGTCGGTAATAAATAAATCTATATGTAAACAATACTCATCTATTAACCTAAATACATATTTACTTACAATATAAATATATTAAAAACATTTATTCGATTTGCATGGAGGTACACGTGACATTGCATAAAAGCATTCAAGGAAAGCAACACAGTATTTAAGCCGACAACCTTAGTTACGAGCGTTACATCTATTTTTTATAAGTTCTTTTGTAAAACATAAAAAATTAAATATCATTAAAATAAAGTAATTTAATATTCCTATAAAAGCTCTCCACTACCACGGACTCAAAAAGCACTTAAGCTTTCAAGCTTGCCCACAAACTTAGTAGCTAAATCTTCGTTTACGATTCTGATAGTGAATTGCCAGTAGGATTGTCAAAAGCAAAATGATGCACTGCAAAGAAAATCACAATGTTAAAATATTAGAAACGTAGGAGACGTCTGTATGTAAGTACTTGCATACTCACATCAAATCCCAAAAGCCCATATTCATAGTAAGCCGTTGTAACCGCCTCATCAGCGAAAGCTTCCTCGACTTTCGGCAAACAACCGGTGAGATGGAGATTCAAAGGATTGATACAATTAGCCTCCTTGCAGCAGCTTGCTGGTGGTGCGCGCGCAATGCGTATATAGTCTTCAGCAGAGTTGAGGCCACAGCAGGCGTACTTTTGGATGACAAGTGAAAAAAAAAACATAAAAATTATTGCAACTTTCTTTAACCTGCATCAAAAATCACATACCACAGACTGCACTGTATCCATGGAACCCGGATGCAAAACCTCCTTACGCCATTGCTCCTCTATGCCCTCCATGGCATACCGTTTGAAGATGTCACGCGTGCTTAGGCAAATATAAACGATTATGAGGACGAGCAACACTGTGAGAAAAATGGCATACTGCGGGGAATAAACAATTCAAATAAATATGTAAAACAAATTGTTAAAAAATATAATATATATAAACAAATTAGACTTGTTGCCATTTACCGTCCACAAAAGGCGCGTTGATTCGCGTATTGTGCCAAAACAGCCAAAAAAGGATATAAATAAGATGACACCGCCCAAAACTATAATGCCTATAGCATAACTTTGCGGCATTGCACCCCAACCAAGGCCACCGAAAAGTATCACCAAGATACCTAAGATCTGAAAATAAGATTAAAATATTTAGATAAATATTAGTGTCATAATACTTATATAGAATAGATAGGGTTGAAAAATAATTAAATTTTATAATTAACCTGCGCCATATGCTTATAATCTCGTTCGTGCAACAGATGCCTGAAATTCTCAGTAGCCTTATGTAACATTTGAAATAGATAATATGCCTCACATATTATAATATGAAGGGGTTTCCAATAACAGGTGTTATTGGTGAATGGATTGCGCTATTGAGAGATGATTAACGATTTTTTATGACCGGAATTGGAGACGGCGCTTCGTGCCACACAAGCAACGAAATCATTGATCTTTTACGTTAAAAGTTTCCGGAGCGTGTTATCTCTCGAAGAGATGTTCAAAATTGGCCACCGAAATCTTGTGATTTAACACCTTGTGGCTTTTCTCTTTGAGGCCGCGGGAAAGAGAAGGCCTACGCCAGCAGCCCAGGGTCAATTCAAGACCTCAAAGATGGAATTCGTGAGGCTATCGAGGACATAGGGCAGCCACTTTGCAATTCAGTTATGAAAAATTTCATGAAAAGGATACTATCCTGCAAGCGTGGTCGTGGTGGTCATTTGCCTGATGTTATTTTCCACTATTAACGACATGCCTTCCTCTTTATAATGAAATAAACATCCGATCATTTATATTAAAAAATAACATTTTCTTTGAATATCAAAATAGCACCTCTTATTGGAAAACACTTTATTAACTCGATTATTTGGACTACCTATTACTAGTAGTCTGTATGACCTATATATATATTAGGGCGGGTCGATTTAAAAATCGCTCATTGCTCTGTGAAAATCGTATTCTAGGGATCGAAATAAGAAACTTTGCCGAAGGAACCATACCTCTAAAACGAATTCTGATGTCCCCCAATTTGGGTCAAACGAAAAATCCCACTTTGACCCATTTAGAGTGCTCCAATCGAGTCCAAGTGTATGACCGACCCCCACTAACTTTGGACGACCGATCCACCCATGCCAGTGGCACACCCCCTGGAACTCCCCTGGGGGTTCCCCATACAATCATTTCAAAATATCACCATTTTTGGCCTTTACATGAGAAAAGAAACTAAAAAGTTCGACCCAAATTGGGGGACATCAGAATTCGTTTTAGAGGTATGGTTCCTTCGGCAAAGTTTCTTATTTTGATCTCTTGAATATGATTTTCACAGAGCAATGGGCGATTTTTTTGCCTCCCCACAAATCGACACGGTCTAATATATATATATCTAATTGGCGCGTACACCCTTTTTGGGTGTTTAGCCGAGCTCCTCCTCCTATTTGTGGTGTGCGTCTTGATGTTGTTCCACAAATGTAGGGACCTACAGTTTCAAGCCGACTCCGAACGACAGGTATTGTATTTTTATGAGGAGCTTTTTCATGGCAGAAATACACTCGGAGGCTTGCCATTGTCTGCCGAGGGGCGACCGCTATCAGAAAAATGTTTTTCTTAATTTTGGTGTTTCACCGAGATTCAAGCCGACGTTCTCTCTGTAAATTGCGAATGGTAGTCACGCACCAACCCATTCGGCTACGGCGGCCGCCTAGAAAACATATGTTATTTTATTTCATTTTTCATTCGAATATAATTCTAACCCTATTGCAGTCACAAACGCGCCCAACACTTAGCAGATGTTACAAAACGCGTAATTCGGTGAAAGAAAGTAACCCGCCCATGCTGAATTGCCTTATACAAGATGGCGTAAAATTAATCACCCTAACGGAAGATTTATAATTTTTGCAAATGACGTTGTATGTCAATCATATTTGAACTAGTATACATACAGACAAGCAATGCAACACGTTAAGTTCAAGTTAAAGATTTGCATTACTCAAAATGAATATTTTCTTTTAATTAGTATTGGATTGTAGGATTGGAAATTTTCGCCTTTCTGTAGAAATTGTAGATTAGCTTCAATTTGCACTGTAAAAATCTGCGTTTAACCGAATGGTAGTCAAGTACAGCACGAACGACAAGGGGTACAATCAAAGCTTTAACCATCTTCAACACCTGCCATTAAGCAGACTGGGCTCCATAACTTAGCAAGTTACTATATCTTGTCAATAAGCAGAGGCTACAAAAGTCTTTAACCTCCATTTGGGGCATAGGACATCAATCACTCCTCTTCCTCCGCCAACGGACACGGTTTTGTGCTAGAGATCTTAGTTCATTCCACGATAATCCAACAGACTTCATTTCATCTTCTATTGAGCGCCGTCAGGTGGTACGTGGTCTGCCAATTTCTCCAGCAGTTTGTTGAAATGTATTACAGCCCAGCGCTTGTTTAGCGACACTCCGTAGCGTTTGGCCAATCCATTGCCATTTCCTTTTTTTTTATTTCTGATGCAACGTTGACCCGGTTAGCTTGCGTCAACAACTTGGCGTTGACTATACCTATTGTCCGGGGCCAAAAAATTCGCAAAATCCGATTAAGGCAGCGATTTATGAACGTTTGTAGGAGCTTCGTGATCTTCACAATTCCAGGTGATGCAACCATATAATAGAACGGATTTGACATTCGAGTGGAAAATTCGCAGTTTGGTGTGAAGGCTGATACTGTTGTTTTGTCACAATGGAGCGAGAATGCCAAAATATAATTTAGTTTTCTAATTCTATATTCGACATCTACCTCAGTACCCCCATCCGCGGTTAGCATGCAGCCAAGGTAGCAGAATTTGTCAACGGTTTCGAACTGTTGTGCACCGGCTATCAGTGGTGCCAATATGGTGTCATTGAGATGCAGCGTTTTCGTGTTTCCTACATTTACTTCGAAGCCGTTTGGTTTCAACTTCTCCTGCATGGCTTGTGTCAGCAATTTGAGGTCTCGCAGCTTTTATGCGAGGAAAGGAAGAATCAACGCAAAATAAACTATCGAGGTTGAATTGTCACACATAAATTTGATTTGATACTCTGAAAAATGTTGTCAGAGAAGAGGTTCGTGGTACTCAAAACCACTATAGGGCAATATAAGAAGATTTTTTGCAAAATACATATGTATACATATATACATATATCCAAAATATATTCAACATACATACATATATATCCAAAATTCTAAAATATAACAGCTAACGATTTTTGACTATTATACGCTAATAGTAATTTATATTTTGATCTATACGAATCATAGTGCGAAGACCTTTCTAAAGTCAAATTAGTATTTTAGTTACCTAGGAAATAATATTTTAGCTATGCGCATTTCTTTGGTAAAAAACTAAGCCTGTTTTTTTTCTATGATTATTATTTCATTCAGTATTCTCAGCTTTGTTTAAATTCGAAACGGACAAAAGCTGCTTATTAAGAATTAAACGACTATTAAATCAAACAACATGCCAATCAACAATAAAGCAGCCGCAAACCCAACTACCACTGGCCGCCGTCTCAGGCCTCAATTAAATATATGTATATATACATATATTTATGCATGTAAGTGTGTATACATATATGATATAATGAAAGCTTAGAAACTTGAATGCTGCGCACAGATTCTTGAATCAATTACACTATTTATAGCTAATAACGCAAACGTTACTCGTGGCATTACTAAGCGCTTATCTCAGTGGAGAGTGTGTAACGCGCGTGTGTGATTTAATTTTCGACGCCACAGAGGGCTGATTCACCGATGCATGCCACACGGCAAGAGGCTTGGCCTGAGACAATTGAGCATGCAAGCTCGCGCATAAGCTGGACACAACACTGACTAATGGAGCAACTAATGTGATTGCACATGGCCGTACGATGTGAACAATTGCCTAACTCATATTAGCTTTCATGTAATTTGCACGCAAATAGTAACAATTTGCAAATAAGAAAAAGTAAAAAAAAATAAAAAATGGAAACGGCGGCAAATTGGCAAGTCGGTTCTTACATGCGCCGAAGTATCATAGATTGCAGAGTAGGGGTTGGCAGAGTAGGGCATACATGTACACACATATTTCCCTTATTGGGGGCGTATGACAATCGTTTATTGTATGATAGTTGTAAGTAGGCAATATGATAATTGCAATGACGGTGTTGAATATTTAATTGTGCATAAATACATAGTAATGTGCACATTTCTTTATAATCAAGCTATTAGACGGGCAAATAAATTGTATGTAGGTGAGCATTTTAGTTCATATAAAAATGTATATACACACACACTTATCTCTAACCTATTTTCTAGTGTACCATACGTGGAGGCGTTATTTGTGGTCATGCAATGTACGTTTGTGTTTTTTTTTTATTTTTCAGAAATATTTTTTTAATGAATCCACACGTCTGCAAAAATTCACCAAATACAACAGATGCAGCATACATGACACATAAATTTGTATTCGTAGATAAATATCAAATCATCGATTTTACTCAGAATTCGACTATGAGTAAACGAAAGCTGAAACGCGAAAGTCAAAAGACATGGACTTTTTGAATTGCTGATCAAATTTTGTGGATGCACAGTAGGGTGTCCCAAAAAAATTAAAGTGTTTTTTTTTTAACGCACACCCTCTTATTTTGTTCGAATGGTCTCAAAACATCTAAAAATAAAGTTTCGTCTATTTAGAATCACGGCAACCCGTGCCGAGTTGCGCGGAAACCTAACGGTACTTGTATAGTACGGCGCGCGCGAACTGTCGGATTGATTGCGTGTAATTACTTGTTTGTTTTATTAGTAATCGCGGGTTTTTCGTGTAGTCAACATGTCAGTGGAGTTACGAAGTTCCATAAAGGAAATATTTTTAATAGGGGACGTAAAACATCAAATTACCGGTTCTAGACTTCCCTCTAACGGGCAAGTACTGGCAGTTTTGTTCTATAATATTCGTGAAGTGAACTTGAGTGTCAATGAAAGTGCAAATCTCACAATTCGTGAGTGTATTATTTATTGGGAAAAGGCACGTATACCGACCAGATCAATATCTCACTGTGTTAAGAAACTAGTTAACTTATACCAAGTTTGGAGAGAATTGCAAAAAAATGCGAAAAAAACTCAAGAAGTGTTTGAACAGCGTCGACAGGAGTTTGTTTCAAACTTAAACAATTTGTTTGACATCGCACATGCCAATGCTCTTTAATCGATTAAAATAAATGAAGATAGGATCTTCTTGCAGCGCCAAAGAGAACCAGGTCGGCCCGGTCACTTAGCCGGAGTGGACAAAAAACTAACAAAAAAAGAGGAAAGGACGCGCCTTAGAATCATCGAGGAGGAAAAGCGACGTGCTAAAAATTTTTCATCCTTAGCACCATCAACATCATCTTGCGAACCACCACTAGAAAAGTCATCTTCTGACTCTGAAATAATAGAATTAGAAGAAAATAGGCCCAGCGCAAGAGAAGCCTCCTCTCAGCCCGATAAAAATTCTATGCGGAAAAATATTATAACTCCCAAGTTAGTTGCCGCATTAGACAGGTGTCAATTAAGTGTGAGGGATTCTGTCTTTATAATTGAAGCTACTATTGAGGCTCTGGGTCACAATACGGATGAATTCCCTATAAGCAAGTCCTCCATCCATAGAGTTCGTACGGAAATGCGAAAAGAACGGGCTGAAGCTATAAAAATTGATTTTCAAAATAAGGTCCCGGACACGGTAACTGTCCACTGGGACGGAAAACTGTTGCCAGCTCTAGATTCACGTAAAAGTAAAGAAGAACGCCTACCGGTAGTTATTACGTACGATAATAAAGAACAAATTATTGCTGTTCCTAAATTGGATAGCTCGACAGGAAGAGGACAGGCAGACGCAGTTTGGGATGCTATTACGAACTGGAACCTTGAAGACAAAGCGCAGATTCTCTGTTGTGATACTACTGCTTCTAACATAGGCCGCATAAATGGAGCATGTGTGCTTCTCGAACAAAAACTGGGTAGGGAAGTGCTTATTTTTGCTTGCCGTCATCACGTTTACGAATTAGTACTTAAAGGCGTGTTTGAAGCGAAAATCAGTCAAATAACTACAAGCCCAGACATCCCATTATTCAAGAAATTCCGAGAAAACTGGAAAAATATCGATCCTGAGAAAAAACAAAGCTGTACAGAAAAGCTATCTTGTTTTAATGTTTCGGAAATTGACAAGCTGCTAGAATTCTACAAAACTGAATTAACCAAAGAAATCGTTAGAGATGACTATCGCAAATTAATTGAGCTTTCAATTATATTTCTTGGCGGAGATTCAGAAAAGAAATATAAGATTCGGCCTCCAGGTGCTATGCACCAGGCTCGATGGATGGCGAGAGCCATTTATTCATTAAAAATATCGTTACTTAGCTCTCAATTCAGAATTTCAAACAAGGATAAGGCAGCTCTGTTGGACGTATGTCTGTTCATCGTGACATCCTACGTAAAACCCTGGCTCCAATGTATTTTAGCAGTAAAGGCGCCGTATCAGGATTTGTGTTTTTTGAAGGCCATGAAAAATTACGAAACAATAGACAAAAGCATTTCAAAAGCAGCTTTGCAGAAGTTTTGCCAGCATTTGTGGTATTTGACAGATGAAGTATCTATTCTGGCTTTATTTGATGATGATGTCGATCTAGAAACTAAAGTAAGAATGATTGCTAACTTAACTAGAGAAAACCCAACAGCCCACAATAAACGCTACATTGCATCCAAAGAAGGACTCTGTGGCCCACTTTTTGGTACGTTAATTAAGGTTTGATTTTGTTCTATGACTAAGTTTGCTAATAGGTATAATTGATAACTGATCTATCTGTTTTAATTTCAGAGAGAAACATTGATGACTTCGTCTCTGTCAAAAGCAAGTTCCTGTTTAATCGACTCCAGATTGCCGACAGTTTTCTGAACAAGTGCCCCTCTTCGTGGTCAAATGATGATTCGTTTCTACAGGCTAAAAAGAAGCTGCTAGGACTGAAAGCAGTTAATGATACGGCAGAAAGAGCGGTTAAGTTAATGCAAGACTTCCATGGTTTGATCACTGTTCAAGAGGAGCAAAAGCAATTTTTATTACGTTGCGTACAAGAACACCGACAGGTATATCCCGACTGTAAAAAGCAAACTTTGAAAAGAAAATTCGATGTTTTATAATAAAAAGAAAATAAATACGAAATATGTGTTTTATATTTATTTATTTAATTAATCTAAAAATTCAATTAAATCTTTCTCTATTGTGAGCCTATAGCTTTCATACTAACTTTTAAACTCAAAGTTTGACATCAAGTCGGCACGGGTTAATGACATCCGATCTCAATAATATTTTATATTTAAGTTTTTAGAGTCAAATGGAAAAAAAATAAAGGGTGTGCGTATTGAAATTCCGAAAAAAAAAATTCCCCCTTGTAGCCTGGGACACCCTAATGCACAGGAACCGTAACTGTTAGTTTAAATTTTGCTTTTAATATTTTGACGGAAATAAATTAAAAGTTGGCCCTTATTTTATTGTGTCTTTTATTTTTTCAGTCAAATAGAAAAGTTAATATCCAACTTTTGTTTTTTCAGTCGAAAATAAGTCAAAATTTGGGCCTTATTCGTTGACTCAAAAATAAAAGTTAAGTTTTAATCTTAACTTAAATTTTTTACCAAAAGGGGCTTGTAACACCAGAGTAGTTTTTAATAGTTTTTATTTAAGTTGTTATGGAATGTGAGCTGCTATTATTGATCAAAATATACGAGTCCAATGTTAGCTTTTAATTTTTACCAAAAAACCAAAGGTCCAATTTAAACTTTCCTTTTTGACGTGAAAAATTAAAATTAAGATTTATCTGGTTTTTTGATTGGAAAAGAATTTTTGAAATTTTAAATGGGCACATTTTTTCGGAACGACTTTTTGAATTTTTGAATTTCGAAAATGACCGTTATTTTCGATTCCTGTTAATAACTGTTTACTAAAATGTTTTTTGGTGGTACAAATTTAATACCTAGTCTTGCCATAAATTCTGTTGCAAATTTTACAATGCATAAAAATTCGCAGAAAAATGTTCCGTTATTTCTGCTTTTGTTCGTATGCATTGTCTAATCATAAAATATACTCAGTTTCGTGGGAAATTTCGCTTGTTAACGATGGAGTGGGGACCTAAGGAAAATCGCATTGCAGTGACTGTATTACAAAAGTGCAAGTGAGATTTACGAATTGCTGAAAAAACTTAATATTTCGATCATGTTTGTCTACCGCACAATTAATCGTTTTCCCAAACGCTTGAAGTGATAGACAGAAAAAGAAGTGGGGTCTCGCGGGGTTCGAACCAGTGCAGCCATAAAAGCCGTTCGAGAAAGAACTCGCAGCAATCTCCTTAGAAAGCAAAAAATTATATCCAGGGAAATTAATATATCGACCAACTGGTCATCTTTTGACAGCGCACTTGAAGAAAATTAGACTCGACAGATGCAAGCAGCTTCTTCGGTGGCAAGCGGTCAACGGCCATGAAAATATTCTTTTTACAGATGAGAAAAATTTCACTTCAACTTCTTGAACAGTTTTTAATAAGTAAAACGACAAAATCTATGCTAAAACTTCTAAAGACGCAAAAAATGTAATTCCATGGGTTCAACGTGGCCACCATCCAGCCTCCGCAATGGTTTGGTGGGGAGTGTCTTGCAAAGGCGCTACATCTCCTCTTTAATGGAGGACGCAAAAACCTCCCAGCACTGTCCAAAAAGAATATTTCTGGGTTCACAGCCGCGGAAGATTGGCTGTCTGGAAGTCCAGATCTGAATCCATTGGACCACAATTTGTGGTCCGAATTGGAGAACATGAGCTGTCGAAGACCTCACAGAAATTTGGAAGGTCTCAAACAATCTTCGGTTCGAGCAGCGTCGTCAATACCCATGGAAACCGTGCGTGCTGCAATAGATATGTAAAAGCTTATTTTCGAATGAAAACTAAGAAACCCCTATTTAATATTTGCTTGATTAAATCAAACTAACTCCATTTTAAAAAAAATATTATAATTTCATATCTATAACGAACTTAACTTGTAATAGAACTTATGGCAGGACCTAGTTATATGTATGTACCTGTATAGTTGGTGGTAGAATACTGTAGCGCACATAACACAATTCTTGTTTAAGTTGACTTAAGCAGTTATTGCTTGTGACCATAACTTTGCGAATAAAATCATCATAAGATGCGATGGCGGTGATGTGAGCTTCAGTTCGCTGAAAACATCACACAGCTGTGCTGTTACACCTTCACTAGTAATGAATCAAGTATTTCACGTGTTGCCTACCCCATCAACTTTAAGTGAGGCCTTGATAATTAAAATTGTTTATAAAACAACCTCCTATCAGGTACAAACAGTCGCGGTCCACTTGTGGTCTATTTTTATTAAGAAAGGGTATTTCAAACTGACCCCTTGACGTCAGCGAATAATTCCTAGACGGCACCCTTTCTAAGTCATCTTTGACATTTATCAAGTAGACAGATATACAATTTTACACGATAGAACAACGCCTTAAAATTATTGAAACTAATTATGAAATTGGTCGATCTTTAAAGCAACGTATCGCAAAATTCTTGATTTTTTTATTGAAATAATCATCCGAATGAGTCGACAATTCAAGGGTTGGTAAAAAGATTTCATGGAACTGGTTCTGTCGAGTATACAAAAAGGACTGGAAGACCATAAACTGAACGTTCTGTTGAGAATATTGCTGCTGTAGCACAAAGTGTTGCTGAACAACTTTAAACATCGATATCTCGTCGCTCTCAAAAATTAGGCATTCATGAATCGACAGTTTGACAGATTTTACCTGTAGACGTGCTCATGGTGGATATTTAAATGATGTAATTTTGCACAAATTGATTTTGCCGACGTTTTACAACGATGAAATTGCAATCAGTGGTGAATTCTATTGAAACATGGGCAAAAAAATGGCGTATCAAACTAAATAATTCAAAATCAGTGCATATTGTATTCGGCCTGAAAAAAAAACAATTTAAAATCCAGTCTACATAAACAGCGTAAATATACCGTAGGTTAACGAGGCAAAATATCTTGGAATAACCTTTGACGCTATGAAATGAAATAAGACTTGTTTTCAATTCCAACGTTCATTAACAAAATATGGTTACAAATTTAATCTTTAAAATATTAGCCATCGCTAGCGACACATTTTTCCCATCACTCAGGCAATTTGTGGATGCCACGCCAAAAAAATTGGCCGTCTTTGGCCGCAAACCAATCATCGAGCCATTTTTGGCTTCTTCGTGAGAATTGAAGCGCTGCTCGGAAAGTGCGTGGCCCATCGCTGCAAACAAATGATAATCTGAAGGCGCCAAGTCTGGTGAGTAAGCTGCATGCATCAGCGGTTCCCATTCGTACGTCTCCACCGATTTCCGGATCGCTCTTGTTCGATGTGGCGGTGCATTGTCATCAAGAAAAATTACTTTGTGACGCCGATCGGCATATTCTGGGCGTTTTTGGTGTATAGCGCTGTTCAAATCGGCCAATTGTCGTTGGTAGCGTGCACCGTCAACTGTTTCACCTGGCTTTAATAGCTCGTACCAAATCATACCACGCTGATCTTAGAAAACACACAGCATTGCCTTGCGGCCGAAGCGATTTGGTTTGGCCGTTGTTTTTGGCTTGTGGCCAGACGGACCATACGATCGTTTACGCTTGGGATTGGAGAAATACACCAATTTTTCATCACCCGTAACAATGGGATGCAAAAAAAACTTCTTTTTGAACCGGGAGAGCAGCATTTCACAAGTGGTTTTTCGGTTCTCTTGCGGCCTTTCAGTCAGTTCATGCGGCACCCATCTTCCGACCTTTAAAATTATGCCCATGTCTTTCAAACTGCTCTGCCATCATTTCTTGCGTTTGACCATCATCTTCATCCAACAATGCTTGCAATTCGGCGTCCTCAAACTTTTTTGGTGGCCGGCCACAGTCCTCGTTTTCCACGCTTAAATCACCATTTCGGAATTTTTCAAACCGTCTGAAGCACTGTGCTCTACTTAGAGCATGTCCACCATAAGCTTCTATTAGCATTTGATGAGCTTAAGAAGCGTTTTTCTTCAATTGATAACAGAAAATCAACGATGTCCGCAAATCGTATGTATGAAACGATTTGTAAATTGTTATATGAAACGATGACAGATGACAGACGACAGATGACAGACGAAAAAAACAAGACATTAGGGAAGGTTTAAAATACTCCTAGCGTCATCTATGGACTAATAGCTGGAAGTCTCATTTCATAGGTATCTACCTTGTAAACTGCGTTAAAAGGCGCATGTCAAAAAAAAAAACGTGAAGAACTGGAATTAAAAACATCTTGGAATTAAACATACTTATTGGCAAACACTCTATTCTGTCAACGAACAAAAAACCAATGCTATATAATCAAATTCTTAAACCGGTCTGGACGTATGGCATTCAGCTATGGGGATACTCAAGCGAATCTTGCATGAGTATCATCCAACTATTCCAAAATAAAGTGTTGCGCAATATCGACAATGCAATGTGATTTTGGTGTGCTGCTCGTCACTGACAACGTTTAAGGACACATGTGAACGCTGTAGCATTGGCCCAATAACAGCTGTACTATATATATTTATGCATTCATAATGAATTTATGAATGTTGAGGCATCTTAGTTTTTCCTTTTTCAATAACAGTTGTACTAGTTGTAATTTCTAAACGTTATATTTTTTATACTTCAAGATGCGTTAATAAAAAAAAATTTCCACATATAATTGTTGATAGTCATATTTTGAATAAAAATAGTAAATCCTGAAATAATATAATATAAATTATTATTTGTTGAGTTTTATAACGACATTTAGGCGCACCTTTGGAAAGACCCTTTAGAACTAGCTGGTTAACGTGACTTCACTCGCATGCAATATAAAATATTTAATGTAATTAACACCTATATGGTAAATAAAATTCTAAGAAAGGAAGTGGTTTTGGTCTAAAAAGTATGTGTGCATGTGCACTTCACATTATAAAAAAAATATCAATACTTTCTGAATTAAAAAATAAGTGGCAATGCCACTTAAAAAAAATACAAGTCTTCATTTTTAAAATCCACATTCGCATTCATTTCTGATTCACTATTTCTTGGAAATTTTGAATCTGCATATGCTTTCAAATGACTTATGGCTTTCGTTTGGTTAGACAAAAGATCGACCCGCATTGTATTTATGTATTTATGAGTATGCAAACAAACCACAATACTCTTATATTTTTCTATGTAGCTAATATTTCATTACTTGAGTCAAAAATGACAGCAAAAGCTAATGGTGTTAATCCAGTTAACGCCATAGGTAACCAACATTATGAACATGACTCTATGCCAGAGTATGTTGGCTCTGACCGCAAGAACATGTTGAGGCAAGCAAAGAAATTAAAACGTAAAAAATATTGATACGCAGAAAATTCAAAAATATGTATGTATATACGCATCTATACATATTAACATCCATAAAAACATACCTACTCTTATATGTATTAAAAAGTCATAGTCTCAACACGCTCTAATGAGCCACACAGAACTGCACAGGCTTGAGGTTGAGTGAGCAGTGGGAGAAGCCAAAAGACTTTTACGTTAGGCTGTGCTAGGAGAAAAAAATAGGCAAACCTTCGAGTTAGTTAGTCCAGATGATATCATTTCCACTTCAGTTAAGTGAGTTAACACCACAACTGTTTGCCATGGGAGTTGATGTCTATAAACAGGCAACCGCACATAACGCACCAAGGTCTTGATGACTTTGAGCCATGTGCCGGTGGTCGTTAGTATTTAAGTTAGAGTGAAAAATCGTATATACGTATATGCGCACACACATATGTAGGTATGTTTTTATGTCCCTACAGTATTGTGTGTAATTTGGCCAACTTTTATCTGTTAAACTCTTAACTTCAGTCGTTTTAATAAATCCCGGGAAAATCGTCTCCATTGATTGCAGGATAGGGTAAATGGTTCAATGGAAAACTGAATCGCGTGCTATGCGATTAGAAAATGTCGCTCCATCTAAAAGACAAAATCTATAAAATGTCTGTGCATTCTCACCCTTTTATATATTCAAGTACTGGGCGCTAGAAAAGCCCCACAAAAGAAACTTCAGATAGCACAAATTAAAACCAATACATTCGTGGAAGTCTTCAATTAACCGTTATTTAAGAGTAATATAAAACTTCAATTGACTTTTGATTTGTTTTTTACTTGCTTAATATGCTATTAGAAATTATTTCAGTTATTATTTTGGTGGCTATCAGGATGGGTCGACGCGCATCAATTGAAAGGCGTGAAATCGTGATTAAACACTATAAGGAGGGCAAAACCCAAAAGAAAATCGCTGAAATTGTTGAGCTGAGCCCTTCAACAGTCCAATATATTATACAGCGCTTCGTACGGGAGAATCGCATTGCAGATAAGGGCAGAAATGCTCCTAATAAGATATTTAATGAAGCTGATGAAAGGTGGATTCTAAGAAAAAATTAAGCAGGATCCAAAAATAAGTGCACCCCATTTAGCTGCGGAAGTAGAAAAGTACCTTGGAAAAAAGAGCAACCCTAAAACCATCCGCAGAATTCTTCGGAACAACGATTTTTACGGTCGAACGGCTCGAAATAAGCCTTTTATAAGCGCAAAAAATAAAAAGGTTAGAATACAGTTCGCAACGGAGTACCTTGGAAAGCCAGACTTATTCTGGGATACGGTTATTTTCTCTGATGAGAGTAAATATAACCTATTTGGGTCTGACGGAAAGGTTTGCGTGTGGAGGAAACCAAATACGGAGCTCCAAACTCAAAATTTACGTGGTACTGTAAAGCACGGGGGTGGTCATGTGATGGTTTGGGGGTGCATATCGGCAGCAGGAGTTGGAAGCTTGCACTTCATTGAAGGGAATATGGACAAAATTCAATGCCTAAATATTTTGAAAGCAAATTTACTTCAGAGTGCGGAAAAATTGGGCATAAGAGAGAATTTCAGCTTCTATCAAGACAACGACCCAAAGCACAAGTCGGGTGTAGTGCAAGTATGGTTGATTTGGAATTGTCCACATGTGCTCCAAACGCCACCCCAATCCCCGGATATAAATGTAATTGAAAATTTATGGCACCTGCTTGAAACAAAAATCAGACTTTATAACATATCCAACGTAAACGACCTAAAAGAGGCCCTAAAAACTGAATGGTATAAGATTTCCCCGGATTACACAAAAAAATTGGTTTCTTCGATGAATTCTCGTTTAAGAAGTGTGATAAAACAAAAAGGCTACCCAACAAAATATTAATTAGACTTTTTGTAATTTTTAGATAAGAATTGTTTTTAAGTTTAGTATATACACGAAATAAGCTGTGACTTTGACTTTGTATGAATTTTTGTTTTTGTTATATTTTTTTTTATTTTGAAACATTTTTCAAGTATTGCTTTTGTCCCGTTACACGAAGAAGTGAATAAAGAATAAAATGCAAAAAAAAATTTTTTGTAATATTGCATTTTTGTTGTTTATTTTTCAATGAGAAGTAAAAATATTGTCTCACACGAAATAAGCTGTGAGCCACTGTAGTTACGGCGCCGAAAAACCCAAAGCGACACCAACATACTCGTACATGAAACGTGCGAATTTAAACACCGGGACAAGTCAAGATCGAAAAATTTTGGTGATTCCGAACTAGGAAATCTGACCTCAAGTAAAACGGGACAAAAGAAAGGAAGGAAAATATATATGTTATTATTATAAAAGAAATTCAATGATTAAGATATTGAGTGTCATGTCGCACATTTTTATACGAGACTTAATACTTCCTGGGGGCCACGTTGCAGTTAGCTGCCAATTTTGGTTTTATCTTTTACCACCTAACTGGCACCTCATCTTTAGATAAACTTTATTTGAAATTACCGAACAACTGCGCTTGCCAGACATTGAGGAATCAGCGATCTACCGATTATTTCCTTATTGTGCGCTTAATCTCACATTGGGAAAATGGCCCCAATATTAAATTTCCACGTACATATTTGTAGGCATATTTGACATCTTATTTTAGCTAATTTAGCTACTAAAAAGCGAATTCATATAAAGTGATATCGGTATTGCTTTTACGTATAGTACAGACCTGTCAGTTGATCGCTGCTATGTGAAAGGGTGAAAAAACTGCAAATAATAACATCCTTCGGCAGTCGGCTGGAGAGTTGATGAAACAAAATTTTTTAGAAAGTCTGAGTTTCGTATAGAAAATCAGTTTCTGAGTTTTCCCAGCTTGGCGATTTTAATTCCATATTTTAAAAATTCCATATTTTAACATATTTTTTCTGCCAAAAAGATCATAAAATCAAATATTTTATGCTAGTGTGATGCTCATTATTTTATTTTTAGCCGAATTAATATAATTATTAATTTTCATTAGTCTTCTAACAGTCGATCATACATAATGTGTAAAATCACTAAACTCTTTGAAGGAAAATCAAACCAAAATTGTACATAAAATTGCTAATCTCAAATGGTTTCTTAATAGATAATAAAACGGTATTTAATAAATTTAGAAACGCATCCGTGCACACATAAAGTTAACCTTGTTTTCATTGGTAAATTCTTCATATTTATGGATAAATGGAAAACTGATCAGAATTCTTCCGTTCAAGTATACAAATTTCAAGTTTTCATGTATTAGTACAAGAGTATGATTACAAACGCGCTTTTAAGGTAATTTTGTAAAGAAAATATTTCAATTTGACATTATGAACAAATCAAGTGCTCTAGTAATAAAACAGATCTATTAAAGGTGATTTCCAAGGATGTTAGAATATCGTCTTACGAATTCGCTTTGTTATCAGAGCCCATGAATAAATAAACAAAAGGAAGAGTGAATTACTTGTGAAGAGGCAGAGTAGGCGAAAGCAATAGAAACTACGAAACACATCAAATTATACACACATACACCAGCTTTCCTGCCTCGGTGTTTCCCGCATAAAAACTCAATGAAACTGCATTTGGAGACATTTAATTACTTTGTGCTTTCACAATTTGACACGCCGCACTTCGTTTTCGTTCGTTTGACTAACAATTTTACCAAGCCATTCACTAAAATCTACAAACATATAATTTCTCCTCTCTATGTTTGTTTTGTTCGTTTCTTTTGTGTTGGTAAAGGTCCTAACGTCAGACTTGTCAAAACCGCGTAAAATAAAGTAACTGTTTTGGGAAGACG
>JAYXIM010048975.1:0-69380 GCA_037575425.1 Anastrepha fraterculus
TTAAGTTCAGCAATCAATTCGCCTTGGGTTGTATCAGTAGATCAGCTGATTTTTGTTTTTTCTTTCGCTGTGTACATCCGGATGCCAGCGTAAAATTAAATGTCGAAAAGCCGTTCCATTTGCACCATAGTATGCCTCTAGTTTCAACTTTATGTCGTCTGTGCAACATAGATTCTTCTCTTTTTCCATTCTAATTTCTTTTGGCATGACATTTCTAATGTTCAAAACATTGTTGTTCGTCTAGTGCCACTACCTTTAACCAACGCGGCTTTACTAGATAAACTTCACCCCAAAAGAATTCGCCTTGATAACGTCTATCAAAAAACTCTACAACCATCTAGTCTGACCAAACGCTATTAGAAAAATATTTTTTCTATCAATATAAATGTTAAGATAATTTTAAATAAATAAAAGTTTCCGTTGAAAATACTTCAGCTCTCTTCATAACAATTAAATTGCAGGCGGGCGAGTCTCGCTTATTGGCTGATATTAGTTTCAATAAATATAAGAATTAAGGTAACTCAATAATTTTCCAACTTCTTCCTACAAAAGTCAAACTACACCGTCAATGAATTTTTACATTAACTGGAGCAAGTTGGAAATTTCATTTATTAGTCTGAAAATGAAAATCAAACATACGATACTTAGCAAATTTTTCTAATAATGAGAATAGACGCTTTTTGAATAACTCAACCCAAAGAAACATCGAAGCCAAAATAGCAAAATTTGTACAAGTATAAATGGTAATATTTTTACTCTTCAGACTTGAAGAAGAAAATACCCCTAAAAATATTACTACGATTTACTGTATATTACAAAAAAAGATGATAAATGACTCGGTAAAAAAAGTAGCTCTGGATTTGCACAATACTGTAGATATGGCTTGGTGAGAAATAGAGTAATTATGCATGACGGTAAAAAACATTATTTATTTATTTTATTTATTTATTTTTTCAAAGAAGGTCGTGGAATGGTCGGGAGTAGATAATGAGCATACGTTTTGATGAATAAGTAGGTATTAATTGTTGGTATATTCAACATGCATACATACCTACTAGCTGCGTATGTTTTTTATGTACAAACATAAACATATTTACTCTTCGCTATTTTTGGTGTGTAGCTTTTGCTAAGCTATGGAAGGGTACCATATAAAGTGAAAAATGTAATGGATGTGTTAGTTGGCTCAAATTAAGTTTCAATTTTCATTCGAGCTAAAGAAAATTTTTGGGGCGCGCTGATTACGTGCAACGAATAAAAAAATTTAGAGGCAAACCAAATGACGAGTTTAATTAATTAAGTTTCCTGCGCTTAATGCTTTTTATATGGAAATTTATTAATATGAATAGATTTGTATGTAAATTGTAGACGAGTGTAATAGACATATGTACACACAGAAGTGAAATAAACAAAAAATATGAACATTTTTATTCGGCCCTGTTGGGAACTATGAACTCTTCGCCTCAATGCACCAAGATTTCGTGATTTTTACTACTCTTAAGGTATGTAATTTTTATTTAGTATAAATTTCAAAAACTAACAGCAAGTATTTAACGTTGAAAGAAATTTCGTCCTTTTTCCATATCAATGTATGTATTCACATTGTATTATTAAAGTTACTCATACGACCCACTGGCTTTATGCCTTTAATGCTTGGTAATTCTACAAGGCTGTGCCTGAAACTAATTATTTTCAGTTTCCCATCCCAAATGAACTAAGACCTTCATTGGCGTGGACATACACCGGCCAGTAGAGGCTTCCTCTTCCTCGTACTCCTTAGAGTTACTGAAGTATTTTTTTCAAGTTAATTAGGTTAGCATAAACGGCTGCCCACGAGAGGGGCTCACTTAGACAAAGAAGCAAATTCGTCCATTGTGATGTCATATAGAGGAAAAACAGAGAAAGAAGAACCAAATAGGGGGAAAAAGGAAGAAGAGGCTTTGGACTCGAGGATGATGAGCTAACCTAACCTAGCTAATTACATTTTTAATACTAGCTTCAAGCCGCTGATGAGTTTCACCAGGTTTGTGATATTTAAATCTGCTATATCCGCAGGGGTAGCAAAAAAGTGAGAGCCCAGATGTCTCAGACTTAACCCAACGAGAGTAGGGCGAAGGAGAAAGTGCTGAGATGATTCCACCTCATCCTCCAGGCAGCTTCTGCAGAGAAGACTTGAAGCGATCCCAAGTCTCACCGCATGGATACCTAACGAAGAGTACTCGGTAAAGACACCCACCAAATTCAAGAACTCCGTTTTTGTTAGCTTCAGATGTTCCCTAGAGCGCCCACGATCTACCCGTGGCAAGAAGGATCTCGCGACTCTGCACTTTTGTGTATTAACCCAGCGCTCTCTGACGCTTGGTCCATCTCTCCAGGAGTAGATCACAAATTCCCAAAGAAACCTCAATCCTCTCATTTCGCGGAAAAGCTATCTCGAGGGTCGCCTGTCTAGTCAGCTCATCAGCTCAGCGGTTAACCCCTATGCCATTGTAACCGGTACCCCAAATGAGTTTAATTTGAAAGTATTGGGATGCAGTAGGGAGAGAAATTAAGCTTTTCCCGAATAATTTCGACCGCACAAACGCCCAAACACACGGGAATTCCTTACAGTAATTAGAGAAATAAACAATCAATCCACTGCTTCTTTAATTGCGGCTACATCCACTTGGAAAATACTACAGTGGCCCGGAAGCCTAAATTTACTACCCCATCAATCCTTCTGTTCAACTTCGAGCCATCCGTAAAGATATTTGCCATGCCTTGCAAAGTTATTCAAGATGAATATCATACGCATACTCGTAAATATAACTGAAATGGTTGTCATAGTAGATAATCAATCAACGCCAGGATATGGAAATACAAAAGATGGAAATGCCACTCGTCGATTTGTTAGGAGGATTGGATATGAATCTTATAAAAAATTTCGATATCATACTCAGGACGTTATCATCTGGCTGTTATTTTAATATACATAGATAAATTTTTAAATTTAACAAAACTGTCTATCTCGTGTCAGAGCTCATGATGGGTTAAAAGGTTTCAAAGATGGTTGTGAGGACATAAATGACAATGAACATACGGGCCGCCCAAAATTAGTAATCACCGAAAACTTCATCGAAATTGTTCGTAAATTTATCAAAAATTAACCGAAATCATCGTTGAAATTCTTGGAGTCGGAGTTGAATATCTCCAAAACATCGATTTACCGCATTTTAGCTCATCGGTTGGGCTTACGAAAGGTCTGTGCACGTTAACTGAGGACCACAAATTGCTCAGAATTCATCATTCGAAAGACCTCATTAAAGAGGCGAGAAAAGGCGAGAAAAGTTGAGAACTTCCTTTACAACATTGCAACTGGTGATGAAACGTGGTGTTTCCAATATGAACCTGAAAGTAAGCGTCAAAGAGCGGAATGGAAGGCCCCAGACGAGCCACCACCCAAAAAATCGCGTTTGGAGAAGTCAAAAATCTAGTCGATGCTCATTTGTTTTTACGACTCCAAGGGAATTGTCCACAAGGAGTTCGTGCCAATGCGCCAAACCGTCAATACAAGTTTCTATCTTGGCGTTTTGAAGCGTTTTTTGGATCGCATTCATCGAATTCGCCCTGAATACCACGAAGGAGGAAGCTAGCGCTTTTTGCATGAAAATGCACCATCTCATCGATTCACTCTTGTGACTGATTTTTTGACTGGATATAGCATTTTAACCATCAATCACTCACCATATTCGCCTGATGTGGCTCTCTGTGACTTCTACCTCGTCGGAAAATTGCATTCGGTCATGAAAAGAAAACGTTTTGCGTCCGTAAAGGCCACCCAAAAGGCTTTTATCGACATTGTGAAAGACTTTTCGGTCAATGACCTGAACTACTCTTTCAAAAAGCTTTTAGATCGCGCAAAACCGTGTCTCGAGACCAGATGGGAGTATTTTAAATAAATAAACTCAAAGTTATCAGAACAAAGCTCCTGTCGTTTCTATTTGAGCTCAGTCTTGTTTATTTTGGACTTCACCTTGTAAACCAATAAATCAATTGAAATTTCACTTCTACGAAATACCATTAGATGGAATAATATTTTGATGGATGTTTACTTTCGAGAAAGTAGAATCTTCCCATGAATTATAAGAAACCCTGGTGTTACTAAATCAAATACGGTTGCTTTAACAACCATTTTCTTCCATAAAAATTATTGCCTATAATCAAGTGACTCGGACTCTATATGTTAAATTTGTCGACAAAATCTATAAGTTAGAGGAAGAAGAAAAACCACACATACGAGTATACAAACGACTTTAGCAACATTTTCACATTTGCATTTAGAAACTTTGCTCTGAACCTTACCGAATATTTCCATCAACAGTGACCATCGGTCGATGAGCGGACGAATGACTGTGACGGGCCTTGTAGAGTAACAAATAATCGGAAGGATCATAAAAAAAATTACTGGCAACCTTCCTTCATTTATTATTGCCACATGTACTAAATGTGTTTAAACCTATAGACAAAGATAGACAGTAATTATTTTATAGGGTTTGGAAGTGGAACGCTTAAAATTTGTATCATTAGACTCAAATCAATGAGATTTTTGATGTTATTTTTTTTTTGGCTTTTGTCTGGAAGTTAGTTTTAAGGAAAATTTGAATAACGCAGTCATATCTTGACCGATTCCGACTTCTTTTTAAGTTATCACTAAAGAAGTGTTTTTGAAAATTAAACCATGCACGTCGCAATTTGTTTTTCGCAAATGCCATTATTTTAACTCAATTGATACAACTTTTATGAAAACCTATTTAGATGGCTTAAGATATATATATCTCATAATTTCGATGGGAAAACCCCGCCATTATCTTATATGTATATAAAATAAAGTCAACTTTTTGTGTGTTCGCTAACCGGCCGTGTCTTTGCACCGAATTAAACCAAACTTACACACATTGGTAAGAAGGTATTGAAGATGGTTTCCGTATAGTTTGGATACCTATTGGTGGATAGGGTTCGAGATATAGGTCAAAACGTGGACCCGGGTAGCCTTTGGATGTGTATGTACAATATGGGTATCAAATGGAAGCTGTTGGTGAATGTTTTAGTTCAGAGTATTTTTCATGCCGCTCCGTGACTAGGGTCTCGAGATAGAGACCAAAACGTGGACCCTAGAATGTGTTTGTACAATATGGATATCAAATTGAAGTTGGTGAATGCTTTAGTACAGAGTATTTTTCATGCCACTCCGTGACTGGGGTCTCGCGATATAAGTCAAAACGTGGACCCGGGTAACCTTTGGTTGTGTATGTACAATATGGGTATCAAATGAAAGCTGTTGATAAGTGCTTTAATACGGGGTAATTTTCATACCTATTGATGACTAGGGTTTCGAAATATATGCCAAAACGTGAACCCGCCGTGTCTTTGCCCAGCGAAGCGGGCCGGGTTTGCTAGTTCATTATAAGGAGAGTGATGCGCTCTAATGTACATATGCCATCTTAATCAAAAAGTTCTCGGAACAACCGCCAGGTGACGCACTAAGTCAACTGATGTGAGTTGTGTTTTTTGTTTTTGTTAGGCTGCCACCACATCTGTGACTTTTATCGCCATCGCTTGACATTTATAAAAGTCTTAAAAAAATCTACCTTTGCACGTGTTTTCAATTTTTCAAAGTTTCAAAAATGGATTTGAATTTCTAGTAACAAATTTTTATTATATGATATCCGAGACTGAATCCGACTCAATATTCATCAAACGGGTCATTACTGGGGAAGAGACGTGGATTTATGAGTACAACACGCAATACATAAATCAGGCGAGTCAGGCGAGAGCTCCGAATGAACCAAGACCAAAAAACGCACGTCGTTTTAAGTCAAAATAGAAAGTGAAGCTCACGATTCTTATCGAATACAACGGTATTGGATACCACGAATTTTTGCCAGAAGGTCAGACAGTTAATAAGGACTATAATTTGGGCGTTGTGAGACGCTTACGTGAAACAATTCGCTAAAAAAGAAAGGATTTGTGGGAAAAGAACTCGTTCATTTTGCATCATGATAACGCACTTATCTATGTATTTTTGACCAAGAACGAAACGAATACCATCCACCAGCCATCGAATTCAACTGATATGGCGCCTTGCAATTTTTTTTAAGTTCTGTTCTGATCGAGGAAGTAATGAAAAAAGCGAGGACGGCTGTTATTGTTATACCGAAAATAGAGTTCCAGTAATGTTTCGAGAGCTGGATCAAACGCTGGCATAAATGCTTTGCAGTTGATGGGAAGTACATTGAAGGCAATAATAGCGCTTTTGAGGAATAAACTTGTATTTTGTATTTTCGGAATATATTCCGGGAACTTTATAAACTTTCGATGCATCCTTCTAGTAAAAAAAATAAAAATAAAAATACCAGTCTAACGGTTAGACTCGATAGAAGTGAAACCTTCCGTAAAACAAACTGAGAGAGAATAAGACGAAAGCAGCATTAGGAGCGGGATAATTATAGGTTCATTATAATATTGCTATAAAGTTCATATTTTATTTTCTTCATTTTATTATTATCCTCAATGTTTTCAATTTCAACAAATGATACGAGTGGCTTATGATAGATAAAATATGATACAAATGCTTTGGTTTCGATGTTGTCAAAAAAAAATACCCAAACGGACCGAAGAAACAGACTTACAAATTTCTTCCATCATTTTCGTCTACTTGTATTCATATAAAAATTTATGTCTCTTCCCACCAAAGCTAAATGTATTTGTATATTTCTTCTTGTATTTATTCAAGGCCGAAATCCCGGCGGTACTGCAATACTGGGCCAACCCGTGGCAGAGGCGAAGCAAGCCCCTAAAACACTACGCCCATTTCCAAAAATCAGTTTAACATTTGTTGTCCTGCGAGGGAGGATCTATCAGATGTTAAGCTGATAGGAACAGATACCACACTACCTACTTCAATAGATTTTCTAATAAACCTTTTGAGAATTACACGCTCACAAAAATTAATGTACGAAATATTTATACCGATTCACTTAAACTGACTTTCAGTATCTAAACCAAAAAACTGTTTTCAATAAATAATCAGAAATGTCCTACAATGGAAATTTCAACAAAAAAAAAAAAAAAAAAAAAAATCCACTTTCGTCTACATGTATTCATATAAAACTTTATGGTTCTTCCACCAAAGCTAAATGTATTAGTATATTTCTTCTTGTATTTATTCAAGGCCGAAATCCCGGCGGTACTGCAATACCGGGTCAACCCGTGGCAGAGATGAAGCAAGCCTCTAAAACACTCCGCCTATATTTCCAAAAATCAGTTTAACATTTGTTGTCCTCCGATGGAGGATCTATCAGATGTTAAGCTGATAGGAACAGATACCACACTACCTACTTCAATAGATTTTCTAATAAACCTTTTGAGAATTACACGCTCACAAAAATTATTTATATCAACATATAATATAACGCTTCGTAACTAAATAACTTTTAGGCCAGCGATGACAGCATGGCGCGGTAGCCGAGCGACCAGCAATGTGAGCTTCCGATCCAAAATCCTTTGTTCGAAGCACAAGAAAAAATAAAATTTATTTTTATTTAGTTCGTCGCTACGTTTATATCAACATATAATAAACGCTTCGTAGCCAAGAGGGTCGCTTTTTCGTTTCACTTTTCCTCAAATCACTCCAAACGATTCTAAAGAAGTTTTCACTTCAAAAAAAAAAAACCTTTTATGCAAAGTTAACGAAATCACAATCGATATCTTATAGCACTTTTGTCGGTTAATTTTGAGATTTCGAGTTTGCAAACTCCAATTGTAATTTCTTCTTCTCTTCTTGATTGGCGAGGTAACAGAGTACTGCTAGTCGCTGCTTCCTTGCGCTAACTACCTAAATTAGACACACGAAGTGTAGTCAAGTGCTTGTCCACTTAAACTATCCGCCTTCATCTTCTGCTTCCACCTGCAGGTACCACTCCTAATATGTACTTTTAGGTTATTTAGATTATTTATTAGCATAGATACTCGTACACATACACATTCCTAATTCACAGCTGAGGTTTAGTAAATGGATTTTCAATTCCCTCAAATTCAGACTTACCGCCCATAGCATATTCAGTAAGAATAGTGAATATTTTATTGTGCCTGTTGCGCAGCTCATTTTGGCAAGGCTCCTTTTTTCCGCTTATGCACAACAATAAAAATAACGAAACTTAAATTAAAATTTCAACACTGCTCGTTGTCCGTGTATTACTGCGCGCTTCAATTCATTTGAACCGCCAAATCACGACTACTTTCAAATGTCACAAATTAAACAAACACGCCACATACTCATTAAAAATAATTAAGAATCACACTTTAAAAACAATATTATACGAAAAAAGACGCTTGGCAGAACTGGCTGAGCTGGTGAGCACGCTTTTAAAATCCATTTGCTCTGCACCGCACCGATTGAATAATAAATACAAATTTAGTATATTACAATATGGCAAAGCAAAAAACGAAAATCTTCGAAAATAATCTTGAAAGTCTACGCTTAGCATACGCAGGTACAAATGTATGTAGATATATACATACATACATACATATATACATATGTACAATGAAAAATGCGCGAAATCACAAAAAAGACAATACACGCACAGAAATAAAAGCCGGCGAAGATTTATAGAAAAAATTGCGCACTCTCTCGGCAAACTCAGAAATCGAATAGAAATATTAAACAAATTGGAATAATTTTTCAATATTTGTGCGCGCCCTAGAATAGCTCAATAACAGCGTCAATGCTGCTGTGCGATTTGACTCGATAACAGACTCGACTAACCGGCGGATACGATACGGCGGCACGGCGACGCGACTCCACTCCACTGTTACTCAAAAGCAAATGTGCTCAACAATCGAGCTATCAAAGCAAAGCGTAGCCGCCAAGCAACCAAAAGCCCCAAAGCGATTCACCAGCATTTAGCGAACTGGCGAACTACCGAGCCAATGGCCACGGTCACGAACAAACTAAATAGCGTTACGCTACTCTATTTGCATTCGTTTGAATGCGGTAACATATCAACAACAACTATGAAAATGAAAACAGTCATCAACCACCAAGCTCACTACCAACAGCAGCAGCAGCAACAACAAACAATTAATAACAACAAATGGTAGACACATCAACTGTTGACATTATAAATTTGTATATGTGTAAACATAAACACACACACATACATATGTACTTGTATGAATGCGCGTGTGTAAATTAATATTTGATTCATTTTTTTTTCGCCTCACTCCGCTCGCTACAATTTTTTGTTGTTTATTTTGCTCTCATTCGTTGTTTTCCTAACGCAGTGAATAGACAAATGTAGGTGTATAGCCGCTATGTGACGGGAGGTAGCGTATGGATGTGTATGCACATACATTCATACATACACGTGGAAAGCTCAACACTTCACCAGATGTTTATGGGCCCAAAAACTACTTCAACCTCATTGCGATTCTCCTACAGTTCTCTGCTTGGATCACTTCCCCAACTAAAAGATGTAAAAATACCCTGCAGAGAAAACTTGAACTAGTATAGAAACATTTATGTTCAGGTGCTGGTATTTAATAGAAAAATCATACTAGTTCGTTATTGACTAGAATAATACCAGTAGTAAAATAATCGAGTTGTTTGCAAATTAGTTGACTTTTTTCGATAAGACATAACATCAAACTCACTATTCTTGCCACAATTGACGTTTTTTTTGCAAACACTCAAAGCAATTTTATTCTCTAGCAACAACCGGACGCATTAATTCATGAACCTCATATTTAACTAACGTTAACTTTTTTTATGTTCCTAAAGGAAATAGCTTAAATTTTATTTCTTTATTCATTTTTTTTTTTAAGAATTTACTTTAATCTTTTTACGACTTACTTATAGTGTAGATTTGAGCCAACTATTAAATTCTGAATCCAATACTTCAGGTACAGTTTACAGAATTTTTATTTAATTTTAAGAAAAAACAAGTTAATATAAAATAGAATATTTTAAAATGTTGGAACACCCTTTTTGGGTGTTTAGCCGAGCTCCTCCTTCTATTTGTGGTGTGCGTCTTGGTGTTGTTCCACAAATGGAGGGGCCTACAGTTTCAAGCCGACTCCGAACGGCAGATATTTTTATGAGGAACTTTTTCATGGCAGAAATACACTCGGAGGTTTGCCATTGCCTGTCGAGGGGCGAACGCTATAAGAAAACACTTTTTCTTAATTTTGGTGGTTCACCGAGATTCGAACCTGGGTTCTCTCTGTAAATTCCGAATGGTTGGTGCGTGACAACCCATTCGGCTGCGGCGCCGCGGTTATATTAACTGGCCTAAAACTGGTTAATTTTGAAACATGTTAAACTAGAATTTTTTTTGGCTAGTATTAACTGATGTTTTAACTGGAATTTTGCTAATGCATGGTCGAACAATCGACATTTCGTAGGACATCGCCATGTTAAAAATATCAGTTACTAACCTGGAGAAAATATACAACACAAACTGGTTGAGCTGAAAAGTGAACAGACAGTATTCTGGTTCACGACTAGTATTTTTCCTTACAGGGTATTTACATACACATATACACATATACAGTGGGCCCGATCAACTGTAGAATCGCTAAGAATATTGAGTGAATAAAGGAATTGAATTGAAATAAAAAGAAGACTGCGCTATGTGGGCAAAGGCAAGGGTTGGAGGTTGGAATATTTCTGAAGTAAAAAGAGAGAGCAAGCCCAACCTCTCGATTCTATAAATACAATAACTTGGTAGGCTATTGTCAAAATTGTCTGCTATTCATTCCTGCAGGAAAAGTAGGGTCGTGTCAGAGCAATCTTTCCAAGTAGGCAAGATTGGAACGAGGAGAAACTCTGTACTGATACTGCTACCTATGTTGTTGTTGTAGTAGCATAAACATTCCCCTTACATTCACGAGGAATGCTGCTGGAGTGACAGCCCTTGGACGGATATTCATAAATCCGGGTCGTTCCGGTAACGTAGAACCGACTGTCATGGGAGCGACTGGTACCTCTGTCTTTATTGACGGTTCCAAGATGGAATAGGAAGTCGGAGCAGGATTTTCCTCTAAATCAGCTAATTTATCGACTACTTAAAACTGCCGAATACTGCTAGTGTAATTCAAGCAACAGTCTCAGGGATCCTGCAGGCATGCAGAATGCTTAGGGAACGCGTGAGCGAGAGAGATATTAACATTTTTTCCGATATTCAAGCTGCGATCAAGGCTCTGGTGATGCCATGGTGAAGATCCAAACTGGTCAACTCCAGTAAGGAAGAGATCAAATCTTTTGAGTGTGTAGGTAATATTTCTCTGAATTGGGTTCCACGACACAGGATCAAAGAGGGAAATGAAATTGTTGATGATCTTGCCAGAAAGAGGTCGATTCAATTGGTCTCAGAGATCTCCTACCCAGTCATCGGCAACCCCCCTGACTGTTGTTAAAATGAAATTGAGCAACTTATTTCTCAGAAAAGCGCAGAACAGGTGGAACTGCATTTCTTCGTGTGCTATTTCGAAAACCCTTTGGCCCCAGTACAATAGACGCAAGAGTCAGACAGTTCTGTGAACTCGACGACATTCTCTGGGGGCCTTTCAGAGAAGGAACTATAATTACCTTGAGGAACTATAATTACCAAGAGTAACATACATATGTACATATGTTCAAATAATCGGGGACTTTTGTGTGTCGTCAGGTAGCCTTTTGTTTTAGCCTCATCCAATGCAAGACTAACCTCCTTTGCCCGGCCATAAAACAACCTTACTTTTTGAGCTCATGCTAACCTGGAGATGAGAACGAAGTGGAAACATTTTACATAGAAAAAAATTATCATTATTATTAAATAATAATTAAAATTATGAATTAATATGTTTACAGCACTAGCTATCTCGGCTAACACTGAAAAATGCTTGACAGAAAAGCATGAGGGAGGAAGGTTTTCGATGTTAGCAAAGTTGAAAGATGAATGAATACAAATGGCACAGGCGAAAACTAGTTACAGTAAATATGGGTAAATACGCTTGCCATTTGCTGTGCATAATCTGAAAGGAAGTGGCACATTTGAGCCGAACGGTCAATACTAATGAGGGGCGGCCATGTTCAATATTGTGATATAGTGGATATTCAAAAAACTTTCTGGATTGTGGAGTATGAGAATATGACAAGCAGGATTGGGCATTTTGCACTACCAATAAATTGCAGTATCACTAATTTTTTATATATATAATTGGCGCTTACACCCTTTTTGGAAATTTGGCAGAGCTCCTCCTCCTATTTGTGGCGTGCGTCTTGATGCTGTTCCACAAATGGAGGGACCTACAGTTTCAAACCGACTCCGAATTGCAGATATTTTTATGAGGAGCTTTTTCATGGCAGAAATACACTCGGAGGTTTTGTCATTGCCTGGCGAGGGGCGACCGCTATTAGAAAACTGTTTTTCTTAATTTTGGTGTTTCACCGAGATTCGAACCAACGTTCTTTCTGTGAATTCCGAATGATAGTCACGCACCAACCCATTGGGCTACGGCGGCCGCCTAATTTTTTAGTGGTAGTTAAAATAAGAGTTTCATTATCCCTATTTTTCAGTTTTTTAACTATTCGCTTATTCCACTAATTATTTGGTACACTATGCCCAACCCTGATGACAAGCCAGCTTACTATAGCATACTGCTTTGCTAGAAGAGAGTAATAATTCTTTAAAAAAATTGGTGTTTTTGGAATATTGCAACATCAACTTATATAAAATCTTTATTTCGAAATTGAAATGTCATTATAAAGCACTGTGCATCAAGACAGCTGGCAGCTGGCAAACTAAAGCAGACAGACAAGCACACATTAGAAGCCTTTTTTATGGACATATGTATGTGTGTATATACGTACATACGTACATATATTTCTTGTAAGTAATGTTTGTAGCTAAAGTCATGCTCAACCCATCAGATATAGTGCTCACATACTTATGTATGTATGTACCGTGCAAATAATAACAAACAACAATAACAACACTATATAAATAGACAAACAATAAACCAGATTCCTAAGACTCTTGAAACACGGGGCCATATGGAGCACTAAAGCGCAGTCATTATAACTTTGGTCATTCAGTTTGCCGTATTGTACAACACAACAAAGTTATTCTCTTCTATTTATTTTTGTTGTTCAACATTTGTTTGTGTTGCGGTGCGCGTACGCCAACACCGTTACATTTGCTCAATGGTGCTCACTCCATACGTGGCTCTGCCCTACAACTTCACATCAATGGTCGCTGGAAAGTCATTATTGTATTTACCTTCTATGAATGCGTGAGAAAAATCATACAAGAGTGTGTGCGTGTGCGTGGGGATGTGTGGGATTTCATTCATTCAGAAATCGTTTGTCACGCTACCTATGTAAGTGACCGCTATGTAATCTAGTTGGTTTGATGCGCTTCGTCAAATACTGCTCTGCACTGGGCAATGCTACTTATTAAAAAGAGAAAAAAAAAACGAAATTGATAGCCAAAACTGACTTCCGTCAATAAAAAGGCTTTGTCGACGTGGTTTTCACCTAATTCAAATACAAAGGTTGTTAGGTGAGTTGAAGTCTGTGAATCGATAGTGATGAAACTTAAAAGACTGTTAACGTTACTTATCCATTCGCCTTGGTAGTTTAGTATGTGTGTGTATTAGTGTGTAAACTAAACACTTTGACATTCAAACCACCAAAACAAAAAATACAAATCAGGTGTTGCAGTAACACCACCCGTACGAATTAGCATAAATTCAAACATAAAATTTGCTGGTATTTTGGTTTCGCAATTTAGTGGATTGAATATAAAAATCAACAGATTTTCTTCCACGAGCCTTCTGGCAAAAGAAAATGTGCATTCCCACGGTAGTTGGTTCTACGTTACCGAAACGACTCAGATTTATACCCAGCCACGGACTGTCACTCCAGCACTCCCCATAAAGGCTGATACAACAACAACAAAAATCAGCTGTTCTAGTAACACTACATTATATGAATTCGCCTTGATATATGTATGAGTTTGTTTGTATTATTCCAACTGATGATGTTAGCCGGTTATCAACATCGCGAAAAATAAGGTGGCGGTCACCTTTTGTTTCTGTATACCCTGATAATCCCTTCAAATAAACAGGCAGAATAAAGCTGGTTTACTTGTTTGTAACTATTCAGTGAAATACATAAATTATACGTAATACATTAAATACATAAAACAATTTTATACATAAAGACATTCATTCATTCCTTTAATACATTTCATTACAAAAAAGCTGAAGTAAGCTTTTTTCAAGATTATAGTTAAAACAAGAACATTTGTTTAATTTCATTAGATGTGATGCGTTTTAGTAGTACTTAATTACTCAAGGGATTTCTTTGTTTAGTTTTATTTGAATTAATTTTTGAAAAATTGTTGTTCCGCGTTTGCACCTATAATTTGGGAGAGAATTCTTGAAATAACCGCCAAAGTCCGGTTGGCCATAATTATTAATTACGAATTCAAAACCTGATAAAAAATCGGCTGGTTATGAAAATATTCTCTGAGCTGATGTTAACTGATTCCCTTAAATGAAACTGCAATTTTTTAGTTATGCTGATGCTTATTGTGAATTAATTCAACGTGAAGTTTGCATCGCTTTCGATGTATTTTATATATTTTCTATATCCAAAATAGTTTTTTTTAAATTATAAAGCTAATGAGTAAACATTTTTATATTTAATTTAACAAATAATTCCTTGATCTTTTACCCCTTTTTCTATTATTCCAAAATTTTTTTATCCGTATTTCACCGCTACACAATTGTGAACGGCACGTGTAACACAAAGAAGCTAGAAATTGAAAAGCAAATTGACAACTTAAATTGTCCGACCAAAACTCATTATATTCATAGTGGTCTTTCGTGTAAAATTAGCGCTGCAATTTATTTAGCACATATTATTTTTTATTCACAAGCAAATTTGTATACGTAAATAAATTTAAAATGGGTGATGATTTCGAACCAATGGAGCCTAGCTTGCGCAACATCGTCGATCAAACGTCACTGAAATGGATTTTTGTGGGAGGAAAGGGAGGTGTTGGTAAAACGACGTGCAGGTAAGCTATGAAAATGACTTTGTGATAAAACCAATGAATAAATTGCCATAAAAAATGTTCTCTAATATTCGATAAATAGTTGCAGTCTTGCGGTACAAATGTCCAAAGTGCGGGAATCGGTGTTAATTATTTCCACAGATCCCGCACATAATATTTCAGATGCATTCGATCAGAAATTCACAAAAGTGCCAACAAAGGTAAGTGCGAACAAAAATTGTTGCTAATTTCAAATGTGAAACAAATTTTCGTATATACATAGGTTAATGGCTTCACAAATTTATATGCAATGGAAATTGATCCAAATGCTGGACTCAACGAATTGCCGGACGAGTATTTTGAGGGCGAAAATGAAGGACTGCACTTAAGCAAAGGTGTGCTACATGAAGTTATCAATGCACTTCCAGGCATAGATGAAGCAATGAGTTATGCGGAAGTAATGAAGTGCGTACAGTAAAATAAATGTTTCATATAAAAATATTTTATTATCAATTATTTATTTCAGACTTGTCAAAGCAATGAACTTTTCGGTGGTCATTTTCGATACAGCGCCAACGGGGCACACACTACGTCTACTCTCCTTTCCGCAGGTCGTTGAGAAGGGTTTGGGCAAATTATTGCGATTGAAAATGAAAATAGCGCCATTCATCTCACAATTCGGCAACATCCTAGGCATGTCAGACTTTAATGCAGACTCTTTAACGCAAAAGCTCGATGAAATGCTTAAAGTTATAAGACAAGTTAATGAACAATTTAGAAATCCGGTAGGCATTTTTTTAATTTTCATTTATATTGATTTAATGACATACACCTGCATATATTTGTTATTACAGGATCAAGCCACTTTCGTTTGCGTTTGTATCGCCGAATTCCTTTCGCTATACGAAACGGAACGTCTTGTACAGGAGCTGACTAAATGTGGGATAGACACACACAACATCATAGTCAATCAGCTGTTATTCAAGAAACAAAACCAAGAACCATGCGCCATGTGCGCGTCACGATATAAGGCATGCCATGCAATTTCGAATACAGTTAAAACCATGTATTAATAATTTTATAACTTTTATCTTTTAGATACAAGAAAAATACCTTGACCAAATTGCTGATCTCTATGAAGATTTCCACGTTACAAAATTACCATTGCTCGAGAAGGAAGTTCGTGGTGTTGAAAATATTAAAAACTTTTCTGAAAACTTGGTGAAACCTTATAGTCCGAATTGACTTTAAGATCAACAACTAATGTATGTTCCGGTATGCAAGCAACGAAGTTCAGATTTTGAGTGCATTTGAATTTATCACAAAGTATAAGGATAACAAAAATGTTTGCTGATCACAACTGTATTCCAAACTATATATGTAGTACTTTGATATTCTCAACAATAAACTTTAAAATGAATCCGCAATATAAAAATGTTTTATCTGTGACATGCAACTATTTACATTTCTATGCATTCGGTTTTAATGCAACAAATAAACTGTATAGACATTGTTTTAAGGAAAAAAAACAGTAAACTTTTGTGCAGGGTTAATTTTAGTTCTATCACAATTTCCTTGTGACCCGATTACTTATCCGGAACCGTCACTTGCACAACACTGGTGAGAACAAAAATACAAATGACGTCTATCGGTGGCACTTCTCTCTTTTATATAACGTGAAAATGACATTTGTGTAAATTCACCGGCGGTAGACGAACTTACGAAATTATCGCCCTTCCAGTCACAAATATTGCATTTTAGTGCTCTGCTAAAAGTACATTGTACGGTCAGTCAACTTTAAATAAATTTGACGCAATAAGAATATCAGCTGCATACAACAATGGCCAGCGAAGGAGCTAGTAACAAAAATACAGTTTGTACACTGTGTGATAAGGTGGGACTTAAACCATTCACCAAGGAAAACGTTTTTTACTACTACATACCACTGCATGGCGTTATATCCCACTCTGCACTCGCCGTAAACGTAATGAATCCCGGTTTTATTTCCAAGGTACTGCCCAAAAAGGATTTGACAAATGTGCTTTTACTAAGCTCAATAGCCGGTTCGGCGTTCTACATATACGGACGGCCACATTTACAATCTGTGCCAAATTCACGTCGTGGTCTTTACGCCATCCTGGGTGGCACACTCTTCAGCATGGGTTCAGTGCTTGCTTGGGCTTTGATGAGATCGGCGCTGCCTAGAGATAATGCAGCCGTTGCGACCATTGCCGGTTTGGCTTCCGGAGCTGTGTTGGTAAAGCTGAGCACTGACTATTTTACTGAGTGCGACAAACTGGTAGCAAAGAATTAAATAGATGATACATCGAGAGTGAACTTGTTGTTGGCGGTGCTAATTCTCTATAAGGGATAAAATCTAATTTTAGTAATCTTTCATCTCTTTTTTAATGCAGCAAGTAAAGGTCAATACACTGGCTGGAATTTTCAGTTGCAGTTAAGTATGTGAATTACAGTGCTACACACATCGACAGACAACTCGTTTTTTATATTTAGATAGAGCTGCTGTCTTGGAAAATTATTTTTAATTTTAAACATAATACATATATTTAGGCTTTGAATCAAGTGGAAATAAAGTTAAAAGTTAATGTAGCTGCTGAAAAAACTTCTAGGATGTATTGCATGTAATGTATACAAAATACTTTGAAATAAATGCCAAGTCTTGTTACTGAAACGAACAGAATCAATGTTTTTTATTTAATTCTAATTGTTGTAAACTTCACTGTAATTGTAAATGATGAAACATCTGGACCATACTGACCTCACCGGCAATCAATAATACACAAAAGTCAAATTGTAACCTGGTTATAAAATTTGCTTGTTATTATTAAAATAGATTGCAAATAAAATTATCAATAAAAAAATTCTAATTGTAAAAAGTTCCGAGTGTTTTTTTTTCGTAGGATGCAAAAACTTATATTTCTATGAACATGATATCCCAGTCACCTTTTCATACCTATGACCTGGTGTTTGGGTGCGGGACATGCCCCAAGGGGCCTTTGGTTAGTTTCACACACATCTGCATATCTATCGGCTCAAGCGGAACCTAAGATTGTGGGAAATAAAACTGTATAAGTGAAGTCAATTTGATAAAATAAATACATACGTACATACACATGTATGTAGATATATGAAATTTAACCTCTTCAAAGGGATTAATAATATGTTATCAACAAGAAAATAACAATTCGAGTAGGTAGAAGTGCAGAGAGTACAGTACTTTTATAGAAAAATAATTTGTGGTTAATATCTAAATTATAAAAGAGAGTATTGACCGGCGTAGAACTCAACTGTATCCAAAAGTCACAGCAACAAGTCACATAAATAAGCGGAGTTAAACAATTGTTCAAGGTATCGCAACATTCTATAAAAAGTGTGCAAAATTAATCACCATATCGGAAGATATTTAATTTTCGCAAATGGTGTTGTACATTCATCATAATTGACGCTTGCGAACTAGACAGCTGCAGTTTACAATCAGACATTCGGGCTTACCGTTATATGAAATAAATCAAAACATACAACACTAATGGCCTTTGGACACGATCAAGCATTGTTGACAAGAACTTTATATGTGTGCGTGTCGGGTGCTTGACGCTAATATCTAAAATTTTTGATTTTCATCATTCAAAAGCCGACAACAAGTATGTGTGACACGACGACACCCGACTGCACTAACACACACAAAGCTCAGTCAAGCATGCTGGATCATCTCCAAAGGCCATAAGGCACTTTGACATAACATCAATTCACAATGATAGATACCAACTAACTGGGCTTGTTCATTCACTGAACGTACATACTCGCTGCGTTTGCTGCAGTGTTGCCAGAGAACTTTCGGGGAATAATTATGAAACAAATATTACTATTAAAAAGTACATTCACATATGGCAATCAGCTGTCAATATTTGAAAGATTTTCCTTTGGTGGAATATCTTGGAGTTTTTGGTTAAAATTATTATTCTTAACTATACGAAGAAAAGACAAGAAGAAGGAATAGCTAATTTAATTGCGCAATTGGCTGCTAGTAATAAACAGTTGGAGGAAATCCGTAAACGACGTTTACTGAGATTTCAAAAATTATGGCAGCAATACGCATGAGTATTCGATATTACATTTTATAATAAGTAATTAGAGGGCAAGGCGTTTATGGGCGCATACTTTTTTCTGTTATATGAATGCATAATTAATAATACCCAACAAAAAATGTATTACAATTATGTCTAACAAATCTGCCTTGTTTGCCTGCGTTAATTTTATTTAGTTTTTACTTTGGCGTTTCTCCTTACATTCGTAATAATAATTATCAATAATTCAGGGTTGTATGTAAAAAAGTGTGGTTATAATCTAGGATTATTTTATAATGCCAGATTTCGGGAGACAAATTTTGTACAGGTAATCCCGCTTTTTAATTATGGATTGGGAGCTAAGCATGAAAAAGTAGATAATCTACTTATACGTGAACGTATTATGAGTGTTTCTAGTGCAATAGAATTTTTGAAGATTTTCTAGCCAAGAATTTTACATAGAATACCTGTAATGTAGGCGCCATCCTACAAATGACAACACCACAAGTAGGTTGGCAGGTAGGTGGGGTGGCTGTCGCAATGACACACTTAGACCTTTCATAGGTCTATTGTGATACCACTGGAACTTATCCTAAACCATCCGGTGGTTTTAATAAACGAGCAAAGCCTCGTTAGTTTGAGATGCGTTATGCCCGCTACATCCGTTAAAAATGCCATATCAAGAGAGCGGAGCCGCCTTGTAGCTAAGCTTGCGTACTCACATAAAAGGTATCTGACTGTTTGCTCTTCTTCTGTAATAAGACAGCTTCTACAGAAATCGAAGGACGGGAGTCCGAACCTTCTAGCGTGACTGCCTATTAGACAATGACCAGGTAATAAATACCCCTATAATTTTTCTTATAGCACAAGTAACTCCCATCAGAATTTTCATTTTGTGTCATCACGAATTTTCCAAATGTTTTTCCCATTCAAAGTATATCCGCGTATATATGCATAATTTGTGCGTTCAATAAGGGCCTTATTGTAAAATTTGGATTTTTAGTTAGTCCACTTTGCAAAATATTTATCAGAACCTGACGGTCCCTGACGGTGTTGAAGTATTGCGCCGATTCAGTTCCTTGTACTAAAATCCCTGAAAGTAGTCGGTGTTCTGAACGAAATAGTACCAATAGATTTGTGAGGCATCATCCATAAAATAGGAAATAGTGATTAAAAATTAATTGAAAATTAAACAAAACTAAGGTGTTTATACATACCTATCCAGCTCCTGTAGACTTTTGTAACCATTTATTTTTATAGTTGCTTATCTTTAAAAATTCGAACACAAATTTACACACAACTAAAACGCCTATGCAGTGCAGGCAAACAATTAAAAAGGCAATGGAAATTACTTTTATTCAATTCAAAATAAAAAATGTGTGAAAATAATACAAAATTAAGAAATTTACTTTTGCTCGATATGATCACCTTTTGCTTTGACTATGACCTTGAGACGGTCCAGAAACGAATCGCAAGCTGCCAGTATCTGACTTGCAGATATTTTGGTCCACTCGCATATTTCCAGTTTGCACGTTATTGGATTTTTTGATATGACTAAGCTCTTTGTGTTTTCAATCGATACCTCCATATTAAATATTTTTGCAGTGACTACAAATCTGTAGAATAGATGGTGTAGGCCATTCTCTGAGTTGGCTATTAAAACAGCGTCACCATCTTAGCATATTATAGGGATGCTTGAATGTTGCATTCGGTAACCTTCAAATCTTGACCTCATTTATGAAATTGAAAAGGACGGAGTTAAGTGAATCACCCTGGCTAATTCCAGACATGTATGGAATTATATTCTCTATCTGCTCTAATTTTTGTATTGCATCCACTGTTTCGGTTCTTGATTGCATTCAAAATTATGTGAGATCGGTACTTATTTTTCGGTCAGTATTTCCAAAACGTGTTGAACCTTAACTTTATCAAATGCTTTCTTTAAATCGACGAAACACATACATATCTGCAGAAGTGTTGATTTCTATAGTTTTTTTTAATTTGTTGAACTATATTCAATACTTATAACGGCCCCTAACCGGCTTTGGACAACAGAGTAGGCATGGACTTCGATCCAACAATCCTCGCCATGCTAATTGACTCCATGCCATCCAGAGTCGTGCTTGACAAGAGATACAGTGTGGTGCTTCCAGAGGCTCAACTGTGGTCAAACTCAGAAAATGAGCCCGGCAAACACTGTTTTCGCATTTTCATGGATGGCTCTATCACCGAGCATGGCTCCAGCTCTGGGGTCTACGAGAAATCCAGCGGGACAAAACAGCACTTTGCTCTTGAAATGCATGCATCTTGTATGCTATTCAAGAAGCAACGAACTTTGTTGTGAAAAACAGATGGAGAGGCAGATCTATATGCGTCTGCAGCGGCAGCCAAGCTGCGCTCATGGCCTTAGATATCCCTCCAACCACTTCAAGGGTAGTCGAGTCCTGTAAATCCAGGATGAACTATGTCGGTAGACATAATAGCCTTATGCTAACATGGGCCCCGGGACACGTGGGTATCGCGGGAAACGAGATCTCTGACTCTTTAGCCAGAATAGGCCCTGAGGCCAACTTTCTTGGCCCGGAGCCTGTTTTGCCACTTCCTTCTGCAGCCATCAAAGCCACTGTTAGAAAACGGGTTACTCTAGCCCACAAGCGAGCTTGGCAGGCTGAGAGAGACTGCAGATGGACAAAACTGATATTACCTGTCATGTCCGAAAGACTGTCGCAGTTCCCTTAGTCACTAAGCAGAGGGGACTGTAAGAGGCTGGTTGGACTGATGACGGGCCACTTTCTATGGGCAAAGCACATGGAAAAGGTGGGCCTCTCAGACAGTGCACTCTGCCCAGCCTATGGAGAGAAGAATGAGACGGCGGACCACTTTCTGTGCGTCTGCCCCACCTTCGCTCGAATCAGGCTTGAGGTCATTGGCACTGATGTGTTAACAAGCGACCACCTTGTCTCCTTGGCAGGAAAGCGACCACCTAGTCTCCTTGGCAAAGAAAATTAAAAAGGGAATCCGAGTGCAGTACAATGGATTTAATTGTGTCTGAGTGCTGTACTTGCTACTCTGTCTCGAAAAAAAAAATGAAAAGAAAATATTAGATTTACATGAAAAAGTTTTTTTTTTAAGCAGTAGCCCCTCGACAGGCAATGGCAAACTTCCGAGTATATTTCTGCCATGACAAAAAGCTCCTCATAAAAACTATCTGCCGTTCGGAGTCGACTTAAAACTGTGGGTTTCTACATTTGTGGAATAACATCAAGACGCCCACCACAAATAGGAGGAGGAGCTCGGCTATAAGCGCCAATTATATATATATACATATATATATAAACAAAATCTTAACCACATACACACAAATATCTGTACATACATATGTATATTTGAATAAGAATTCTGTCTGATTTCCTTTTCCACTTCAACTTTGATTGAAACCCTTCAGTTCAGATCTTCAATGTAATTCATCATCAATACTGCATCAGTAAAATTGTAACGCCTTCGCATCAAATATATTTATTTATATATACTGTACATACAGTGGCTGGTCACGTAATTAGCACACTTCCAAGAATTACTATTTTACATTTTATTTATTAGAATTATTTCTTTAGCCAAATGAACAAAACTCTTGTTGATTATAAATTAATGCAACTTAAATAAGCACAAATAAGCTAAAAATAATCGTGAGTAGCAACAAGGCAAGAAAAGGGTGCAAATCATAAAAATCGTTTAACTTAAACAGATCTCTAGTTAAAGAAGCCAATTTGACTTAATTGCACATTGGAATTCCAACAGAGTAGGGCAATAAACTGAACTATTAAGAAGACGAACTATAAAATTGCAGGCAAGGTAAACCTACTAAGGTTTTAAGGCGATCCAGGTTCTCCGAAGTTTAACGAATGTAGTGAAAAAGTAGAGGCATGAGGCCCGTAAAAGAATTGCAGCGGTATAGCAGGTAATGGATTGACGAGTGGTGATCAGCTGATCTACTCCCGTCGGAAAATTCGGTTAAACACAATTGTGACAGGCTGGTTTTCAGCTGACTTTCTGTGGTTACAATAAAATTAATTTTATAGTGAAATCTTTTCGTCTGTTATAGTTGTGAACCAACTCGGTAAAGCTCATTAGCACAAAAAAAAAAATCTTTCTAAATTATTGATAATTTGCAGAGTTTCTTGTGCAAATCGAATATTATTTACTCGTTATTTGCCGCCATAGCCGAATGGGTTGGTGTGTGAATACCGTTCGGAACTCGGAGTACGTTGTGTGTGTTCTAATTTTGACAGCGGGTACCCATCAACCCGTTACCCACTGTCTGTTGAAATTCTGTTTAAGCGGTGATACGGTTTTTAAATGAAGACTGCGTAATCAAGTCTAGATCTTATGAAAGAGGTGCATGACAGCTTCAGAGTAATCGAGTAATATAGGCTGTTATGCGAAGCAGTCTAATTGATGTGTATGATGAAGCTTAGTTTCGTAGTAAAACATAGTCTTAAATCATTAAATTCAGTGACACTATTTAGAGAGAGCTTGAAATATGATAACTCGGGAACAAACTTTCGAGTAAAATTAGCTAGAAGAATAATGGAATCATATTCATACTAGGTTGGTCAATAAGTTTTCCGGCTCGGTAATAAAAACACATTTTTATGGTTTGAAATTCACTTTAGTTTCGCTCAACATCAGTAAAGTTCTTCAAATGAGATTCGAATTTATGAATTCCATCCCTGAAGTGAGAATCTAGAAGGGCTACAAAATACGCTTCCACAGCTGTTGTGACCTCATCATTTGATGAAAAATGATTTCCACGCATGATTTTTTTTTTCAGAAGAAGCTAAGGGTTAAAACTGGTGAGTACAGTGGATGCTCCAACAATTCGAACTTTAATTCATGGACTTTAGCCATTGTCAAAATGGTCTTGTGAGACGGTGCATTGCCGTGAAGAAAAATATTTTTTCTCTGGCAAACTGGATATTTTTTCACGATTTTTTTCCTTCAGCTGGTCTAAAATGTTACAATATTATTTCGAATTTATTGTTTTACAAGATTGCATCTACAAACAAAATTTCTTTCGCTTCTCAAAAAACTAATGCTAAAACTTCGTGGCCGATTTCTGGACTTCTGGACACGAATTCATTTTGACGCTGAAGAACCAGGTGAACACCACTCTTTAGCCTCTTGTTTTGCTTTAGAATCATGGTAATAGAATCAAGTCTCATCCATAATGATGAAAATCCACTTTTTCCTTTCGAAAACGCTCTAAATGTTGATGTTGATACTGAAAAAGATGCATTCAATCGTGTTTTTGATCCATTGTTAGCAAATGCGGCACCCATTAGGCACACAGCTTTCTGAAACCCAATACTTCAGTCAAAATATTTCTTACACTGCCCAATGAGATGTTTAGGGCTCCTACTAAATCTCTTCCAGTCACTCGATAATTTTCCAATACGATAGTTTGTATCTTTTCTACGATTTCTGATGTTGTTCTTAAAAACGAACATAATTTTATTTAAGTCTTAAAAATATGTTAAAAAATGCCTATCATTCACAGCGTGCCAATTGCTTGACCACTCACTGTCTGCTTGCGAAAGTATACACATTCAAATAAATATATAAATTTATTCGTTTAGGCCCGCAAACAGTGTGGGCGTAGAGGATACAATATATTTACTCAAAGTAAGTACACACACATTTAGAAAATTATATAACTTAAAACCTGAAAATTGTATACACTTTTGATACCATGCGCACTCACGTATATTTACAAGTACAATAACAATATAGTATAGGCACTTGAAGGAACTTTTTGTTTACCTTTGTAGCCAAATGTGGCACTTTTTATTCGCACAAAAAAAGGACTGATTTCACACTCTAATTCGCTGTTTGAGAAAGGCTGCCCAAAGAGGTAGACAGAGAAGAGCAGAGCGGAGCGTGAAAATCCGGTGTGAAGCGTTGTAGGGCATTTGACAGTCTTTTGATGACGGTTGTCAAATATGAGCCGACCATAAGTGCATACTAACTTAAATGTTTGCACGTTTTATTTATCATTACATACAAATGCATGCTTTAGTAGATATGTAAAGCCTGCTATAAGGCGTCGAACGTTGGTGCGATGAATGCGAAAATCAATTAATGGCGCGTAAGATAAGTAAACGCAGTATTTGTGTACTTGTCCATAAATATATGTACACATACATATTGATATGTATATCTTACCCTCACGTACATATTATAGATGCCTATAGTTATATTGGCATGTGTTACGTGTGTGTATGCGTTGACTTGTCGTACGCACGCTGTAATATGGTATACTTGTCAGACAGACTGGGAGACGCACGAAGTTTACTTGTCATTTGCAGGCAACATTTAGTAACGGCTGAAGCGAGAATTTACGCATATTTTGCCATATTGTGTGTGGGCGTTAAAATAGCAGTTAGGTGCAGAGAGAGAGAGAGAGAGGTGAGAGTGAGCGATGAAAGTTGAGAATGGGAATTAGAGGAAGAGTGAGAGCGAATCGCACGAATTGATAAGAAGTAGCGTTAGTGGGAGTAACACTCGCACACAATCATGCATGTAAAATGATGGTACATGCCTACTAACATATATATAATATATGTATCCAGATAAAAGTAAAAATTGCAGCAACTTATTGACTTGCGTACGTACAGTGTTCTGATGAAATAAACGAAGTGTGCACCGGATGGTCATTCATACGAGGTTTGTTCAAAAATGTGGCTTTTTACGAGCTATGACCATTCGATTCTAACTTTTTTTTTATTGAAAAAAATAAAATAAATTACATATTTTAAATAAAAAATGTTACTACTAAAATAAATAATAATATAGTAATAAATAGATAAAAAATAAAAAATTGTTATTAAAAAAGTTATTAATGCTATCCCAAAATTTGTTCTATAAATTCCTATGGGCAAAATTCACTTTCCATGAAATTTTATTAATTTATTTATTTATTCATTATCAAGAAGTTAAGAAAACATAATTTCAGTCCGACTACTAAAACTAAAGAATAATGAAAATATATACATAATTCAATTACAAACTTACTTCTAAATAAAATACGTATACAAGCTTACCTCTAGCTAACTAATAGAAAGAGTTCAATAGTACAGAAAATTCTTTCTTGGAAACTGAGAAATCTAGCAAGTTCGAATTGAAGATCTCATTAAAATGACGAAGAGCACGTTCAATAGGAGTATTGCGAGCATAATTTGTACTAAGCTTATTTAAATAGAAAGAATGAGCGTTACGAAGAAGAAGGTTTCGAAGAAGATATCTTCTTTTAAATTCCTTTCAGAAAGGTTCGAAAAATATTTCCTTATCTTTTATTGAAAAAAAAAAAATATTATGCATGCAAATAATGGTTAGAGTTTTTAAATTCAAATGTTTGTGGTTTGCGTTAAAACGATTATTTCTAAAAGTTTTATAAATGTCGATTGTTTTTTTTTTTTGATAAATGTACTTTTAAAATTTTTTGTTAAAATTGTTTTGTTATTTTTCATTAATAAGTGAGAGTAAGCTCAGAATTCCCTGAAAGTTTTTTTGATTACGTTTGTTTGTTTAGATTTTTTTAAATTGAAATCTTTTAAAATTCTTATAAATACCTTTTTATTTTAGATTTTTTAAGATAAAATAATACGATTTTTTAGGAACTAAAAAAATTCTTTTTAAATTTATATTTGTTAAAAATTGTTGGGAAACATTTTTGTTTGCCATTTGTTTTTTTTTAATTTTTCCGTTAATAACTAAGCCTAAGCTCAGAAATCCCTTAAAGTTTTTTTCGTTTAAGTTTGTTTGCTTAGATTTTTTTAAATTGAAATATTTTTTTTTCTCTTTAAAATTCTTATAAATACCTTTCTTTTAGATTTTTTAGTGAAAAATGTACTAATTTTGTTGTTGTTTTTTTTCTAACTTTTGGGGAACATTTCTTTGCCATTTTTGAAAAACCACTATCTTCTGATTTTTTTCTTATTTTATGTCTAATAGCTGAGACTATGTTCAGTAATCCCTGAAAGTCTCATAGTGAGATTTCTATAACTTTATACTATAACTTTAATCCTATAACCTATAACCAGATACACAGTATTTTCACTGGTTCACTGTACGATATAATTATTCTAAGGTAAGCAAAGTTGATGTAGAATTGAAGCCATTTTGGACACGGTAGAAATGTGTAAATACTTATGTACATTTAGAAATATGTTCGTATATTCGCATTCACACATACATACACAATTTTTTGTGTAAATTGCTCCCATTCATTTCTTGGGAAATGTCAAAAACAATTTAGCGCATGCGTCCGAAACAATTCTATGTGCTCATTTGGGAAGCTCACAAATTAACCGTTGCGGCGAGAAGAAAGCTCATAAGTTGTTGGGGATACTTTTTCACGCGTATCATCGATTTTCACAAGCACGAAATACCAAAGCCAGTGCCAGCTTGCAATATAATATCCAACTTCAAACGAGACGGTAAAGTGGGACGTCAAGACAAAACCCAGTGGATAGCAAAAAAAAAACATAAATTGCGTATACGCACTGCCAAAATTGCAAAGCTGTTTAGTTGAATTTACAAAGGAGGCAGCAAGCTGTGTTCACAAACTTTTCTATACAGACTTTATGCCCCCGGAGGAGAGTCAGAGGAGAGGCACGTTTTCTAGTTGCACTGACAGCTGAACAATTCGCCGCAAGAGAGAAAAGAGAGAAGCAAGCAAAATTAGAAAACACAAACAACAAACGCACAATTCGCCGCTTGACAGCCGCTCAGTGTCTTAGAGTCATCTCAGTAACGGTAGAGCAACGAATTTTTCTTTAGTATCCTTACGGGACATGAAAAACTCAGTAGTCAACGCAAAGGAGGCAACAAACGAGCGAAGAAATAGCAGTGAATAGTTCAATAAAAGTGTTGAGTGTAGAAAAATAGGTGAAATAATTGCGATAAGTAAACGAATTGAGCAAAGAAGTGAATGTGTTTAATAAAAGAATTAGTTTGAATTCCAATTGAATTAAAAAAAAGTGGGTTCTCGGGTCACTAAACGCGAAATTTGGGTTACTGCAAATAGAAAAGTAACTCTTACATACAAAACAAACAAAAAAGAAACTTAGTATACTCAACTCTATATGTATTAGTGCAGCAGCTGCTAGCGACAAAAAACTAGACGTTGGCTATTTATTGTATGAGTCAATGTGTGTTTCTTAGAATCGAGTCAAATTGTATTGAATTAAGAACATAATCGCGTAAAGCCAGTCAGCCAGCTGCCACTTCCCAACCGCAGACCACAAGCCAATACCAACAATAATAGCAACAACAACCACGAGTATAAGCAGCAGCAGCTAGCAAATAGGCCAGCTGTAAACGCAGTAATACAACGTTAAAGGTATAGTAGATTGGTTATAGAAATAAATCGCAAAAGCAGGTGCGATTTATTAAAGCAAAACTAATGTGCAATGAAATCAACGAAATACAATGAGACAGACAGAAAACAGACTAAAAAAAATGATTCTACGGAGTATAATTAAACGTACACGTAGACAGCTGAGAAGTGTAGTGGAATTCCAGCGCAGGACAAGAAACGTACACACAACATGCAACACAAATACATACATAGATGTTTGACGTTATCTAGATATGCATACATACACACAAAGAGAATAGCAGTGATATATTTACAGCTAGCGCAAACACTCATACCATAACAGACCCAACCCAAACCCAGCAATCCAGCCAGCGACCCTGTGACCAACCCACCTGCCTGACTTCCTTTCGCTATTTTTAGATGAAGAAAAAAATTATCGATTTATTTGTAAGTAAGTATCTACATTTGCGTTTGTGGTGTTTTCATGTGTGTGGAGCTGGAAGAAAAGCCCAGTGCACGAAGAAAAAAAGAATATTAAACATCCTTGCAAAAACAATCGCCAGCATATACATACAAACATACATACGTAATTGTAGATGTAAGTATGTGTGTGTGAAAATTAATGTTGCGGCAACGCTTGGTTTATTTATTGGAATGCGACGCGGTTAAGTCAGAACGGATGACCAGCGAAAATAAAATGTTGCTGAATATAAACGCTCATATTCTTCTAAGTTTATATGTGCAAAATTTGCATACTCGCACGCTGATGCATGCAGCACACAGAAACACACCTATACAGACATGCCTAGATGTGTGTGGCAATTCCAATTTCCTTCTTCATTCCGTGCTCATAGTCAAGAACTTTGGCATTCAAACGCACACACACACACGCACACATGACTATAATTAAAATGAAAATTTGTGCGCCTGAGAGTAGGCAATGCAAATATTTGTAATAAAAAAAAAGAAGAATAAACGAATAAAATCTAATCTTAGAAGCAGAAGCAGTCAGCATCTTTTGCTGACAAGCGAAACTGAAAAGAACAGCTCTTGCAATCATTTGACGACAAAGAGAGAATATAAGTCACAAACTCGTACTTTTCAATTAAAAAAACTTAATTTCGAAACTCTTATAGTATTTACGAAAATATAAAAATTATAGCTCTGCATAAAATCAAATAAACATCCAATTCATTGAGAGGTTTTCGCTACTATCAGTGAGCTTAAAAAGAATTTTGATAAAATCACAGTAAACGAAATAAATTGTTTGATTTTGTGTTCCATATGAATCTGTGTATATAACTCTAAGACTTAGTAAACAGTTATCAGAAAGTTTTTTTATTTCGAATCTCGGTGCATGAAACACCAAATCATAGAAAAAGTGTTTTCCTAATGGCGGTCACTTCTCGGTAGGCAATAGCAAGCTTCCGAGTGTATTTCTGCCATGAAAAAGATTCTTATAAAAAACCATTTGCCGTTTGTAGTCAGCTTAAAGCTGTAGGCCCCTCCATTTGTGGCATAACATCAAGATGCATGCCCCAAATAGGAGGAGGAGCTCAGCCAAACACATAACAGAGGTGTACGCACCAATTATATATGTATATATAAAATATTTGTATAAGCTTCATACCCATATTTTTGTAAAAGATTCTGATTAATGAAAATTTATCGAAGTTTTAAAGGGTGGTTAAGTTTCAAGGACCGGTGTTGATTTTGAATAAAATACAATTTTTTTAGGAAATTATTGTCGTTTCTCTTTATTTTGATAATATTGGTATGGCTGAATTACGCATGGAACAAAATATCGGCCAAATGGCCGCCGCGGCCTCGGCGGCACACCTCCATCCGATGGTTCAAATTTTCGATGACGCTGAGGCATAATTGAGGTTATGTAGAACCGTTAATGTGCCCAATTATCTCATCCTTTAGCTCTTGAATTGTTGCTGGCCTATCGACTTACACCTTTTCTTTCAAATAACCCCAAAGAGAGAAGTTCAACGGTGTTGTTGACGTTTAGGTTAGTTCACATTCAACATCGGCCCTTGAAATTTAACCACCCTTTATATATCTTGTTCCAAGCGTAAATGAACTAAATCGATGGTCGCCTAAAACCGCTCTTCAAAGAACTAAAAGCTGCATTTAAAAGTAAACGTTCACTTTCTCAACTCTTTTACTCTCTTCTGTTGTTAAACGGGAATTGCACAAGTTATTTCTCAGAAAAATGGATCTCCATTTCTTCGTGTGCTATTTGAAAACCCTTTGACCACAGTATAATAGGAACGTTCTGCGGACTTCATGTAATTCAATTTCCAACCTCGTAGCTGTGTTTACCAGTCATTGAACGATCGACACACACAGCAAAGCTAGGTTTACCATTAAAATCCCCATTGCAAAAGCTGTGGGGACCGTTCACAGAAGCATACTGTTGAGCACTTTCTCTGCAAATGTCCGATTTTGGCAGTTGGACGATTGAGGTCACTGGGTGCTCCTTTTTTCGACCGCCTGGAGTAATGCTACAATCTAAGTCCAATCAATATTCTCCATTACATCAACAGCTCTGACTGGCTGTAGATATCTGCTGGTTGGAGGTCTCAAAATGTTATCAAAATGGCGCTTTAGTGCCACTTGGGGAGTGCCAGACTGGACCATTTCAACTACTTATCTACCTACCATCTTCTACTCTTGTAATCATATGCTTAGATATAGATATACCTCTAAGTATCTTAATACAAGGCGTCTTTTGAACTTGAAAATAGCCTCGAGATACATTCTTTTTGACAAGATCACAAATAAGGGCTGATTAAAAAAAAATGTAAAAAATATTTTTAACAACCAAAAAGCTTTCTTTCTTCATAAAATGACAAAGCGAACACGAACTCGTTTCGGAGCCGAAGAAGCAGGTTCATATAACTCTGTAGCCTCTTATTTTGATTTTAGAATTATGGTGATAGACTCAATGCTTCAAGGCTTTGCTGGGCGAAATATACTTTGCTTTTAAACCTTCCAAAAGTAAAAATGCAATTACTGCGCGATGCTTGATTTTTTCAGTTGTAGAAAATACCATTGATAGTAAATGGCTTGTAAACAAAGAATGAATTGACAGATTGAAATGAAACTTCACATAAGTTCAAATGAAGAGGGTACCTACACAAAAAAATTGAGCTTAGTAGAAACGCGATCTTTTATCAAACCCGTAATACTCATTGAACAACCTAGTATTATGAATACGAAATTGAAACGAGGCTGAAGCTAAATGTTTAACCCCAATGCTCGGCCTAAACCTTCCGACTTCTATTCAGAACTCAAGTTTACTTTTGTGCATAATGACTATTCTACAAATGACTAAATACAAATTTAAAGAGTCGTTTCCGCGAAAATAAAAATACCCCCCAAGTAATAAGCAAACCCTAGGCGAATAGTGTCTTAGATTTTCTAGTGTGTAGCTGCAAGATTTTCATCTAATTGAAATGCTTGTAGTTGAGTTCTTAATCATTTGGTATCAGACTTATATTCTACTCTCACACAGTCTGTTTAAACAAAGCTTTTAGAGAAAATAGTAAAAGGTGGCCGTACATATAGTATGTGTTCCAAGGGTCTGACGATGTTAATAAAAATTTGAAATTGAAATTTGAAAAGGTCGAGCAAAGGAGCACCAGGAGATTTGATAGCTCCTAAAACACTCAGGCTAAAGAGCCCATTGTATTTAAAGCTCTGGAAAGGGGGTAGATAGTCCAGGAGGGAAGGAGAAAAATATCAGAGAAAGATATAGGAAAGAATAGAGACAGAGATAGAGATAGTTAGTCGCTGTGAGAATTTTCCAGATTCTTTGGCAAATCTGTAAATATCCTCCAGTTTTAGAGAACGAATATTACTCATTCTCATGACATCGGAACCCAATACTCGTAGTCGCGCTCTAGCAAAGGCAGGACATTCTCTCCGCCTCCTCCAAGCATGACAGGCATACCGGGTCTTCGATGATTCCAATGGTGCTCATATGCTGACCCCATTGGTTGTGTCCTGTAATGATGCCGACCATCAACCGAATGTCTTTCCTTCTAAGTTTTAGTAGAAAGTATGACAGTTTTCTGTTCGGACTTGTCACAAAACACTTTCCAGTTCTGCAGCCTTCTAGACCGGGCCATCGCTCTTTATGTAGATTGCCTACATAATCGCTGATCCAATTCTTGATTCCTGCGGAACTGATTCCGATTATTGGCTCTGACCCCTGTGCGGCACCGCTGATCCACGGTTGGCCAATTCGTCGGCAATTTCGTTTCCTTGAACACCGGAGTGTCCCGGAACCAATATAAGTACAAGCCTGTTTTGTCTTGCGACAGAATTGAGCTTCTTCTTACATTCTTGAACAATCTTTGAGGTTTGCTTCGCGTTCTCCAGGGCCTTCAGTGCAGCCTGACTGTCACTGAAAACTCCAATCTGTTTCCCGCTCCATCTCCTCTCGATTATCCACTCGGCTACTTTCAGGATGGCAAAAACTTCTGCTTGGAAAACAGTTGCCATTCCCTCCATAGCACGAGGTTAATAACAAAGCGATTTGAGTGGAAGTTTACACCTATTCTACATACTCATATAAGTATCGGGTGTTTTTTAGCTGCATGAAAACTATCGCTATCGATATTTAGAGTAAAGTCGGGTATTGTGGGCAGCATTTTACCTTGATATTAATTTCTGCCAAAATAATTGTAATGAAAAAGCGATATTTTTTTCTTTCTAACAAATATTGAATTATCCTCACATTTTATTGCAAAATATACCCTAATAAAATCGTTTTCGTCTGATAATATAGAAAAACTGAAACCACCTTAAAAGTTGAGGAAAAGAAGAATGGTGGGTACTGGGCCACATTACCGGGAAAAGTGGGCCACTAGATAAATTCAGTTAATAATAAGCCAATGAATTTAGTCATACATTTTTTTTAAATTTGATTTTTGGAAAATAACCTCCTTAATGAGCCAACCATCTTTGAAAAAAAAAATTATTCATCTTAGGTAAATATAAATCCTTATTTCGTATAGCAGATGGTGAAAATTTGTGTTTCTCATACTCTTGCTCAAGTTAATCGAAAAACATCGTTACATTTTCTTTTGTGAAACCCTTTGCTCTATTAAAACACGTTCCCGTTGGAGAGCGAAAACTAAGCTCATTTTTTTTGCCTGCGCAGGAATTCTTGCAGCCAACCTTTCTCTGCACATTGCTTAAGGACCGAAAATTTGTTTGGCACTTCATTTCTTTCCGCTAATTTAAACTGCAGGAAACGAATAACGTGTCTCGTGAGGCCGCAAAGTCTTGATTCCATTTCTAATGCATATTTTACAAGGTATTTTTCTGTGGCTTCGTCCAGTATTGGCTTACGTCTAAGTGGGGTTTTTAAAAGCAAGCTATCGGATGCATTACTTCTTGCCATTCTTTGCAATGGAAAACGCGGCACATCAAAAAACTTTGATGCAAAAAAGTGTGTCCATCTCCTCATTCCTAACAGCTACAATGGCTTTTTTATCGTACCGGGGTCCCATTTCCTTATTTCTCCATTTTTGGCATATCTAAATATGTATAATTGAAAAATACAAAACAGGAAAATTAACGAGAATTAGGAAAATACTAAGGGAGTAATGTGGGCTACTAGTTCACAATACCCGACGCGCACTAGCCCACATTAGCCACTGTATCACTTACATGAAAAAAGCCGTAGACACTTTTTTTGTTTGAATAATTTAAAAATAGTTTTTTACCGCATTAAAAAATGCAGAATAGTTTAATAATTCTATCTGAACTTTCGCATGTTTGTTATTATGAAAAATACAGACGTTCGATCTTACTCTATGGTTTGACAGCTAAGAGCGGCAAACTGTGTTGACATTCTTTTTTAGTACGGTTTTTGCTAAGTTATCTTGAATAGTTAATCGCTAGAAAAACTCTTCGAAATTGTTGAAATTTACTTTGAAAAAAAAAACTCTTATCGCGAATTTCATAGAGCGTTTCGTCCATTTTACGCTCATTTTTGGTTAAATGGCTGCGTCAATAAGCAAACTTGCCTTTATGGTGAATGGCGAGGACTATCGAGCCATGCTGACAGAATTTTTGTTTCCAAAAATTAATCAGCTAATAAACATCGACGCTTGCGCGCTTACCAATCGATTTATTGCAAAATCCATTTGGTGACAACTTTCTTCCCAGAAGTGATATTGCTTACTGGCCCACTCGTTCGTGCGATTTAATGCCTCTGGATTACTTTTTATGGGGCTATGTGAAGTCATTGATTTATGATGACAAATCATTGAAGCATTAGAAACCAATATCCAACCCACTATTGACGCCATACGGCCAGATTTATTGGAAAAAGTAGTCAAAAATTGGACTGATCGTGGGGACCATGTAATTCGTAGACGCGGCGAACATACGTCGGATATCTTATTCAAAATATAATTGCCATGAAATTATCTACCAGATTATAATAAAAAAAAATCATTCCGACAATATTTCTGTTTAATAATACCATTTCATGTTCTTAAGCTCTTAAAAAACCCCTGATACATAGGTGGGGAATTACAGGACGGCTAAAAGCCTGAAATTAACTCTCACACAGGACCTATGAACATATCATAGTTCACCAAACTGGAATAATACAGTCAATATGGGCTATATGTCTCCAGTTCTTAAAAGGGAAAAAAAGTTCAAGATTACTATCGAAAAAGAAGGATGGCATAAGGGCTTTAGCTTCAAACGGAACTTACTTTTATATAAGTGGTTCTAAAATTACTAGCGGAGTAGGCGACAGTGGGATATAACGTGCAGAGTTAGACCTAAGGAAGTCGTATAAGCTTCCAGATCACTACATTGTACTCCAGACAGACCTAGCTTGCGACACTAATGCGACCAACTGCAAGGTCAACTTTTACATAGATTGTCACCCAGTCATTAAAGCAATTACATCGTTTAATATAACGTCGTTTTTCAGAGCAGGGAGGCAGTAGAAAGGTTGTTACATTTCATTTGGCTTCAGGGCCATAATGGAATTGAAGGGAACGAGATAATACACGATATAGCGAAAAATGGCGTCCCTATATACTCGAATTTTGTCCAGGCAATACCAAAGTCAATACAGATATTATTTAACAAACTAAAAAATTCGTGACAATATGGAAGAATTTGCCCACTTGCAGGAATGCTAAGATCATGTGTAAGCATGACGATCACAGTCGTACGCGATTTATGCTATCACTAACACGAAGGGATTGTATTTAGAACTCTGATAGGCATGCTGACGGGACATAGCCCAGCAACAGCGAGAATTGCAGGAAATGTAGAAAGTAGGGCGCAAGGAAAACTGTTGATCATCTCCTTTGCGGTTGTCCTGCGTTATTCAAAACACGCTTAAAATATCTGAGGCACCACAGTTTAATTGATTTGAAGACAAGTCAGCAGTGGGCTGGAAATGCCTCATTAAATTCACAATAGAAATAGGCACCTTGCTGGTGGACTATTTCACACAAAACACATAACTGATGAACTCCATTGTTATGGTCCTAACCGGCCTATGCTTGACTGCAAGTTAACCAATTCAACCTAATCTAAATTATGTAGGGATGGCGAGATAAATGAAATGAATAGCAATAATTGAGTAATTGTGTCAGTAAGCAATTTAAGTGAATCGGATTTCTTGTTCTTGTTAAACTAATCATTAATCGATGAATTATGAAATTCATTAATTTTGATAATATTTGAATATTGCTACCTTATCTCCTCTTAAAATTTACCAAAATGATAATTATGTTTGTGAGTAAAAAAACGCTGCAACTTCTTAGAGTCTTACCATTATTTTTAATGAAAACTACCAGCAGAATGAAAATTTTGGAAAGAAAGTATCAGGAAAGTCGAAGCAGGTTAAAAACCAAAAAGCTATTAAAATAATTTTTTTTACTTTTTTACAAACTTACATATTTAAATAAAAAAATTGTTATTGAAAACTTTAAAGAAAGCCATTTTTGTAGCATTAGAAACAGAAATAATCGAAAATGCTGTTTAATCGATAATTTTTTTTTTCAACTCCATTCATTAAATACCATCTGTCAGAAAATAGCATTCAGTATTCCATTTAATACCAATTTTGAAAAGATGACATTTGCAAGAACACTCAATAGAGTTCATCACTCAAAGTACATTTTATAAATCGATTAATACCTTGAATTTAATTGCAATTAATTAGCGGCCGCCGTGACCGAATGGGTTGGTGCGTAGCTACCCTTTGGAAGTGTGTAGATCCGAATCTCCGTGCATACAACATCAAAATGATAGACATTTTATAATAGCGCTCGCCCTTCGGCAGTTAATGGCAAACCTCCGAGTGTATTTCTGCCCTGAAAATGCTCCTCATAAAAAACCACTTGACATTCGGAGTCGGCTTAACACTGTAGGTCCCTCCATTCTGACGCACACCAGGTAGAAGGAGGAGCTCGTCCAAATACCCAAAAAGCGTGTAAACGACAATTATAAAAAAAAATAATATATAAATAATTGTTTAATCTTGCAATTAATGAGTTGATACATTAATCGAGTAATAAATTTTTTTCCATGCCCATACACATGTTTCTTAACATAATAAACATGTACGATTTTCATTCATAAATTCTTATATTTCACACATCAATCCACACCCTATCCCTCCTCCGCCCCATTCACTCTTCAAGCCTGTGACATTTGGTGTGGTAGTAAATAGTAAGTGTTTTCGTATTCTTATTCCAGTTGACTGAATTTGCACGTCCATTTGGCGCAAGCAACGCCGATAAGCACACTACATTTTACGGTAGTTGCTAGTTTGCTTACACAATCGCTCTCATCGCCATCGCCATCGTCATTACCATTGCCAGCAGCGAGCGTACACGGGCACTCATAAATATATACACTTATAGTATATTACAGACATTTGCAAATTAGACGTAATTAATCGCGTCATCAAGCGCTCAGACGTCAAAATCAACAAAACACAGAGCTAAGGTGACAAATATTATACATAAATACATACATACATATATTGCTAATAGAAACGTTTGCTCGCCCATCACGCAACAGTAAGCGCAGCAGCTACTGCTTCAATTTTATTTTTTCGCCTAGTTTTCTTAAAGCGGCCTCAAAATTCACATACAAACGAATGTAAGTAGTGAGCCAATAGTTTATAATGTATGATAATTTATTTTTGTATATACATATACGTACATATGGGTGTATGCCTAGATTAATATTGTAGTATTTTTAATTTTCTTAGCTACATAACTAAAGTAATATTTTGTTTGGCAATTTTCGCTAGCAAATTTTAATTGAAATGTTCACATATATGTACATACATACAAAGTCTTAGTGCTTAAGTATAATTGCAAGGCCTTAGCTTTCATTTATGAGTTGAGTGTGCGTTGTGTATGTGCGTGTGAAATTATGTCTTCTGAAGATTAATTAGACGTGCTTTCCTAAAACAATGACCACGACCGTTTGGGAAATGAGTGCTATGGAAACCATTAGCATTTTAGGTGTGGAAATTTGTGTGTATGTGTTTGAATACAATGAAGTTATTCATCATCATTATTGCTTGAATGCCAGCCGTGCAAGCAATTACCTCAATAATAGTAAACTGAGTGAGTGCTTACACTCTCCCCAACTTAGCTTACTACGACTTAGCTATGTCGCCCTTTATTTCCACCGCTAATAGCAAACTTCTACATCTTATAAAATAAGGTCGCAAAACATGTCTGTACGCTAATAACTATGCACATAATGCTCTGATTTGCATAGAGTTTTTCGCATTTTGAAGCTAATCTCTCTTGAGAGGTTTTCTTTGCAATCAATTGCATGGACTTACAAAAGAGGTGTGTCTATAGGCCAGAATGTGTTAAAAATTTAATTAATTTGCAAACTACAATAAGTTGCAAATTACTCAACCTATAGGAGTGCTGTTATTTTGCTATAAGGCCTTGTATTGTTTGCTATCAGCCTGCAGTAATCAAATTTACCAATTATTTCTTATTATTATTAAAAAATTTTAAATAAAAGGAACATTTATTCAAAGTATTGTTCTTTGTGGGATTGTTATCTTCACTAAGCGGAAATTGGCGGCAAAGCAAAGATGAAAAGTGTATGCTTTCTGATTTCTATCATATATCTGCTGATTTGCTCATTTGTTAAATATTAGGCCTCTTTTTTGGCCAAATTTTAGCAAGTGGCCACGATTCTGCGGCGAATCTTGTTCGATAAATTTGTTTTTTGGCAAGTGAGCTGAGCAGAGAGATAGTGAGCAGAGAAAAGGCGAATAGAAGAGCTCTATACTACTGTGGGCAAAAAGTAAGGTGAATTTGGTTGTAAAATGAAAAATTTTTTTTTATTCTTGTAAATCAATTTCATCCCCTTCAAAATAATCCGCTCTCGATGCAATACACTTATGCCAACGATTTTTCCAATCCCCGAAACATGCCAAATAGTCCATTTCCGCTATAGCCATCATCACCTTCTTCGATTCAGCTTTTATCTCCTCAATCGACTCGAAACGCATTCCCCGGAGTGGTCTCTTGAGTTTTGGGAATAGCCAGAAGTCACACGGAGCCAAATCAGGCGAATACGGTGGTTGCGGAACGATATGCGTGGAATTTTTGGCGAAATGGTCACGAAGAACGAGTGCAGTGTGAGACGGTGCATTATCGTGATGCAAAAACCAAGAGTTGTTGGCCCATAATTCTGGTCTGTTTAGACGAATTGCTTCACGTAAACGACGCATAACTCTCAAATAATATTCCTTATTAACAGTTTGGCCAGGTGGAAGGAATTCCTAGTGCACCACACCACGAAAATCGAAAAAAACTGTCATCATGACCATTATTTTGAACGACTTTGACGTGCTCTTTTCGGTCTGGCCTCGCCTTTAGCACGATATTCCCTTGATTGGTCGGTTGTTTCAGGGTCGTAAGCATAAATTCAAGTCTCATCTCTCGTAATGATGCATTTGAGCTTATCCTGATAGTCTGAAAGCATTGTTTCACACACATCAACGCGACGACCTTTTTCCAAGAAATTGAGAGTTTTCGGTACCAACCGAGATTTGACTTTTCGTAGGCAGAAATGGTCTTTCAAAATGGTTTTCACAGATCTTACTGATATTCCGATCATGTCAGTAAGGTCTTTAACAGTCAACCGACGAATTTTGAGCACTAAGTCCTTCACTTTATTGACGTGTTGGTCATCTGTTGACGTCGATGGTCGTCCGGAGCACTCTAAGTCATCTACACGTTCTCGACCCTCTTTGAAGTCTTTGTACCACTTATAAACATTTTTCTGCGACATGGTCGAATCACCAAATGCCTTCTGCAACATGCTAAACGTTTCCGCAGCCAAAATTCCATTCCGCAAACAAAATTTGATGGCAATTCTCTGCTCAATCAAATCAGACATTGTAAAAATCGAAAAATGCACTCTTGGTCGTTTGGTAAACACAAGCGTAAAAAATAACTGGAGCGAAATTTTAATCCCGCGAAGTTTGACAAATAAATTCACCTTACTTTTTGCCCACAGTGGTAGGATTAAAATTTCATTTTAATGAAGAAAATGTAACATTTCTTATAATTTACTTTCTCTACGGGGGGCATTTAGATTCTAGTTACACAGTTTATTTAATAACTAAAACATCAAATAAAAGCAAGTACGGAATATGACTTTAAAATAAAAATAAAAAGAATTTTTTTGTATTAAAAGACGCTCTGATACTTTAAAAATGACATAATCAACCGATTAAGGTGATAGAAATTTCCAAATACTGCTATTTTGAATTTTAGTGCTGCCACTTTCGTTCCGATGGGTACTGTCATCATAAACACATTTTCTCGCAGCTATATTTTTCAAGCGGCCGACATAGTTGCTTGGTTTGGTGCGGGACTACCATTTGGAAGTACATAAGCTCGAAACCACGGGCATGAACACCAATTGATAGAAAAACTTCTTTCTAATAGAGGTCGCTCTTCGGCAGACGATGACAAACCTCCGAGTGTAATTTTGCCATGAAAAAACTCGTCATAAAAAAAAAACAGAAATATTGTTGGGATGAATTTTTGTTATTATTATTCTGGTAGATAGTTTTATGGCATTTATTTTTCGAATGTGATATCTGGCACATGTCCGCCGTCGCTACGAGTTACATAATTCATTCGATCTAGCCAATTTGTGTCTACTTTTTCTAAAAACGATGGTCCTTTGGCTGCAATTCTTGCACGAGCTGTATTTTGAAGGCGCGTAAGCCAAAATCCTTCCGTACAACTTTCCACGCAGTCGAAGAACAATAGTCAACAAGTTTAGAATGACGACAAATTGAAATTTCGCCGTTTTCTTTAACACTTCGCTCTATGAATTTTGCGAACAGATTTTTTTTTTCAAAATAAATTTCCACAAATTGGGGGCATTGTTCTGGCATTACACGATTTATGATGACTTGCCAAAGCTTCTCAGCTGTCAAACTATACTTATCGACATGCAGCTAAAAACACCCGATAAATTTTTCAGATTGGCTGAAATATTAATTTGAGATATTGGCAATTATATTTTCCATGGAAGTAGTGAAAATTGCAAGATATTAGGTATACGTTTAATTTTTCACATATTTTTTTCATTTTAAATTGTTTAAAAAATGGTATTTCAATACGATGTATCAAAAAAGCACTAGGCAATTCTATAGCTATTCACATGCCTAACTGTGAATAAAAATTCGCGCGCTCCTCAAAAACCGATTCCCCGAAGAAAAGCTGTGCAAATAAGCTGAGCAGGATGAATGTTATTAACAAATTTGCATACAATATTTTGAGTCCTTCCATTGTGCTGCTGAAAAGAATCACAAAATATGCTTATTTTTTCTAGCAAACCATGACCAAACTTCTTCAGACAGGTGCTCATATAATTTTTTGTAAAAATACTTAGTTAGGTTAGGCTGCTGGTTGCTATTAGTAGCAGCGGGTTTGAGATTTTGTGATAGAGCAGATATCTCCGGGTCTTTCAAGTGGTCTTGTGGTACAAATGGCGTTAATTCCTTTTCCTTTTTTTCATCTCAAAATTATTCGAAAATTGTCATAGAAGATTTAAAAAAAAGGTTATATGAAAGAACTTTATATGAAATGAAAAAAAATTGAATGAAAACTAGTCCAAAATTCAGATTTAAATCCACAACCGCCCATCATTTTTCTTCAGCAATGCCACCTATCTTAAAATCCAGCCACTACTTATCGACTCTCGACTCAACTAAGTAAGAGTAAGCATGTCACGTCCACGTAAGCCCAATGTGTATATACATATGTACCTGTATATTTATTATAAATCACCGCATTGACAATTACATAGCCATGAAAACTAAATATCACGTAAATTCTGCAAGAGCCAAAACGAGTCCCAAGAAAAACTTTTAGCAAGCAGAGGAGCAAACGACCAAATCGAATCAACCAGTTAAAATTAAGTTGGGAATATATTGAAGGGTACAGAAATCAACAAAATACATAGATAAGCAACTGTAGTTACCATAAATTGTTTCTGCTCTTCCAATACATACACACTTATACTCCTATTCCAACTGCTAATGCTGGGAAAATGGGACGTCAAGTTGTCACATACCAAAAAAACAAAACTGTCAAAATAACAGCAATGTGCGCTGAAACAACAAGCAAATGAGCACAGCAGCAACAGCAGCAGCAGCAGCAATAATAACAACAACAACAACAACTAGTACAGCTAAGTCGCATTGTACACAATTTTAATGTGGCAGTGACAGCAGTAAAATCCCCAAACTGTTGTGCCAAAGTAAAAGCTGAGTGGGACACATAACCGCTGATACAACACTCAGCGATAAAGGGGGCCAGCTAGTGGAAAGCGAGTGAGCTGAGAGGATGGCATGAATTTACCAACTAAACGCTTGAAAGCACAAAAGCAAAGAAAATTTAAATTAATGGAACAAACGAAGTAGGGAAACAAAAACAAAACCTATGGAAAATTAAACAAACACGAAAAGACTTGTATAATAAAATTTCAACCCAACAGGAAAGCAAAAAGATTTATTAAGGAAACGATTCATTAGCACTTACATAAAGTTATGTACTACACTTTTCAAATACTTTGAGATTACTGGTAGGTCTGTTTTGTTATTTGCAGTACTTTGAGTTTTGAATATACTCTCGAACAAAATTTACGAAATTTTCAACTCTTTTTCTCTGTTCAGTTCATAATGTTTTAAAGAAGAAGCATACATGGGACGACAGATTTTGGCACTTGATTTTCATGGCACCATATTTGTATTGTTTCTAATGTTTAAGGGGACAGATAGCTGTAAACGGCCATATTTTCCCTGATTTTCACTAAAATTATGTAAAATGAAGAAATCAATATATTTTTTTCAAAATTAGCATACAGTTTATTTATACATTAAAATAATACATTTTTTTTTATTTTAATCATTTAAATTGGCGGATGTACACTAAATTCTTTCAGGAAGGTCGCAGCGGGGCTTCTCAATCGGCGGGCGTTGTAGCATCCGCGTCAGTGACTTGAATACAAAAAACCAAAAATTTTGTTGTCGATTAATGTCATGATTTCTATATGAATTAAAAAAATGGGGAATAAAATTCGCGGAATAAAATGCTTAAAAAAATTGAATTTTGGAGCGAATTTTCCTACTATTTTTGCTTCAAAAAAATTATTTTTTTGAATAATTTTAAGTTCACATAGAAACTAATATCATAAAAAAGATGTGAGCAAAATTTCTGGGAGATCAGTCAATAACTTTTCAAGTTATCGTGTACGGCAATTCGAAAAATATAGTTTTGAGAAAAACGCGTCGAAAATTTGAATTCGTAATTATACAATACCTCTCTCAGGGCTCGAACGCAAAGAATAGAGTCGTCACGGTTAACGATCTATAATATAAGAAATACTTAAATTTACGTTCTAAATTGTTTTGACTTATTCTTAAAGGATTATATTAACATATTATGAAAACCAAAAAATTATTTTTGAAAATTTTACAGGTATCTGTCACCTTAAGGGGTTAGGGGTAGTCAGAGGCCCGAAAAAATGATGATTTTCACGAATTTTTTTTTGTTACTTAATTAATTAATTTAACAAAAATAAAAACATAGCATAAAAACATCATGTTTTAACTTGACTTCACCAAAATTTAAAAAAAAAAATTAATAATTGCAAAAGTTATCGCTGTTTGTGTGAAGCCCGTTTCTCCAGAAGTCCCTTGCGGTGAACATCACAAGTCCTTGCAGATTCATCTAAAACCAATCGGACAAGAAAAATTAGTTTTATTAATAGATAATCTTGTGCCTGATCGAAGCTTTTTTTTTTTTCAAAATGAACAAAATGGTGGCCTCAGAAAATTTTTTCCAGATTTTTTAGAAAGAAAAACCAACAGTTAATTGTTAAAAAAAAATCGAAATTTTTGAAAAAAAAACAATCCTTCGATCAGGCACAAGTTTTTTATGTTTTTCAAAAGCTGTATAAATTTTATTGAAATCTACGTAGCGGTTTTTAAGTTACAGTGTTCACCAGTTTGAAAAACATAGTTTTGAGAAAAACGCATTTAAAGTTTTGCTATCGGCTCCGGAGCGGCCGAGCGCCCTTTGTTAATTGTTGAATAACTTGAAAAGTATTTGTCGGATTCACTTCAAATTTTTACACAATATTTTTAAAACATTATACTTTAAGAAAATGCAAAAAAAACAAAATCGATTTTTTGAAAATTCTGACTACCCCTAACCCCTTAAAATAATAACTTCTTGAAAGATATGTGACATGTAATGCTAATTTGATTATCGAAAACAAACTGTTTAACAAAAGAATTGAAAAAAGTACGCCAGTGAAAACTTTTGCCTGGAACACTCAAATATTTGCCTTGCTCAATGTTGACATCCTCCGAAATTCTGCGGCTTACACGTTTTCTTTACACTTTTTGCTTTAAAGGCTCAAACATCATCCCAAAATATAAATACGCTAGTATAAATAAAACAACGCAAATTTATCGAATTTCAAATTCAATATAAATTGAAAGGTGTTTTTTTCTTAATTCCAAAAAATTTAAAAAATTCTATTTTTCCGGTATATTATCGGCTTACTCTCATTATTTATGGAACACAATTTCATTCATGTGGCCGCTACGGCTAGCTTCACGTTAGCGCATCCTGTTAATACACCGTTCCAAGACGTTTGTCATGGTTTCTGGCTGTTCCTCATGAATGGTTTGCTCGATAATCGCCTAACCAGCGAATAACCAGCATAAATTCGGCTCTTCACGGCATTGTACAAAAAATACTAACGGCGTCAAGCCCCAACTCCGATATGGCCAATTGATATTACCGAAAAAATTACTGAACTTGGCGCGCAAAAGATGCCATGGGCTGTATAGCATTGCGCGCCATTCTGCTGAAATGAAATATCATGCAAGTGTTTGTTATGCCTCCGTTGCGGTCATCTTTGACCGAAATGTTGTTTCTAGCAGCGTTTTCGAAGAAAAATGGGTCAATGATGCTAACGCTGCAAAATCCCCAACAAACTGTTACACTCTGAGGATGAATTGGTTTCTCGATGAGTTCTAGGTAAGAATGTTTTTCCTGTTAACAACCTTTAAGAGGCAGGAAGATGAATTTACTGTAAATAAATAATATAAGAAAGGAAAGGGCTGGACATGTAGATAAGGAAAATATTAAAGATGAAGATATGGGTAAAGTTAAAAGTAAATATAACAGTGAAGATGAAGATAAGGATAAAGGTGAGCATAAACCGAAATATATAGCAAACAAGATAAACATAAAGATCATAACAGAAATAGAGACAAATACGAGTATAGAAATGGAGAGAGGGACAGAGATAAAGATGAAGAGACAAAGGTAAGCCTGAAATTAAATAAAAACAACTACTTACAATGGGAATTGTTGGGGGCCCAATTTTCGATCACGGGCATTAACAGTTAAAGAAAATACCCAAATTAAAGTTCAAACTAGCTTTTTGTGAATCTAATATCGGTTAGTCGTAAGTGAGCGAAATTTTCTGTCAGGTTAATAATATCCCTTTTTTGGTGTTTGCGCTTTGGCGTTGAAACATGACAGCTATAATGCCAACATAAACAGCGCTTTGTTTGTTTCGTTAAAGTAAAAAACAAAACAAGCGGGCTGAATAAATGCAGCCGCTAGCGATATGTAGATATGTAACGATAATAAATGGAGTTAGAAAATCGATATTTTCAGTGGTTTTGAATGGCGGCAAGTAATTGCACGCAAATAAAAATAAAACAAGACAAAAAAAAAAGAAATAATAAAAGTAAAGAAGAAAACAAAAAATGCTATTATGCGCCCAAAAAGTGTGCGACCAAATAAAGGAAGCAGGATGGCAAAACGAGACATTGATGATTCGGGTAATAGTAGAGGTATTTGTTGTAGGTGGTTGAAAGCTTGTCATTTTTGTTAGTATCATTACTCAAACTCTGCCCACTGGCAGTTTGTATTTATTTGTATTATCTTTAGTGACAGCAGCGCAATATGTACGCTAATAAAAATAAAAATAAAAAAGTAAAACTCATAAAAAAATCACAAAAAACAAAATAAAAATAAAATCAACCACAAAAATGCATTAATTACTTACGGGTTCACATAAACGTATACGTTTTTGTTCTACTTTTTGTTTGTTTCCACGGATGCTTTGTTTTTGTATTTTTGTTTTTGCTAACGTTGTGTTTCCAAATAATTTGGATCGCTTATCTCGCCACGGTGCACGAGGTTAATCTTAAATATAATTAAATTTGAGCCGGGAGCAGGGTAGCGAGAGCGAGACAGAGCGATTTTTGCGTATGGAAAACAAACACCAAATGTGTTGTCATTTTATCTGATTTCCTTTAGGTTCAGTCACGCACATTTGCTAAATACATAAATACATTTTTCTCGCTACCCTGCACCGTTCTGAATTTTATATTATATTTGAAGCGCGCTGGAATATTCATAATTTTAAAGTAGGATGAGTGACTTTGATGCCAAAGGCTTAGACACATCGTTATGGCTTGAATAAAGTTCGATTACAGTCTGTGTCAGAAGAAAATAACCGGCTTTTTCTTGTAACTTCAAGCTATATTTCGTTCTGCTTTTTGCTGCACAATAGTTTCACTCAAGGGCTACGACGTTAGTGCTAACTCAGATTAGTGTCGTTCGAAACTTTCTCGTAAAAGCAATCAAACAAAAATGAGCGAGAACTACGCCAAGTGTTTTGATGCGGTATTTTTATGCACGGATTCGGAAGGGCCGAAATTATCTTGCGCCGCGACTGCAGAAGTAATTAAAAAATCGAAAAGTTTGTTGTGATGTGGAATCAGCGGTATAAGGAGTACGAAAATGTTGATGACTTTTCGGAGCGCGGCTTGAAGTGAGTGACGACAAAAAAGCGGGATAAAGTGATCGTCCAACTTTTTAAGCGGGACCGTTCTTTGCGACTACGCCAACCACGCACAATTCTTGCTAAAATGGGAAAAGATGTAACTGTCAACACCATCGAACGTCAACTGAAGGAGGTGAACATATGCTACCGTCCCACATCATCAAAACCAATGCTCTCAGAAAAACACAATGAGAAACAACCTGGCCTTCCCAGTTCCCAGACGCCACATCCATTGAAAATGTGTGGGCAACTGTGAAAACGAATCTTGATGGAAGGCCAGTCCATAATTTAAAGAAACTCGTGCGTCAAGTTCGCAAAATCTAGTCCTGTTTGTCGACCAGCTTCGCAGAAAAGCTAGTTCAAAGCATGAAGAAGATGCCAGGCTATACTCGATAACGATGAAGACTACACGGCTTTTATATTTCATGAATAATCGCGGTTCTTCTTTTGTGACACAGACCGTATATTAAAAAGTACGTTATTTGTTCAAAAAAGATTATTTCTTAAAATTTCGTGAGCTACGTACGCACATTCGATTTACGATTTTCGAATTTGTTTTTTAGTTGTATTGATCAAGATGAGTTTGACCTTGCTCTATTAGATTTTTGGTAAAGGTTTGCACTTTCAAAAAATCGATATCTTTTTGTCTTATTTTATTGTTTAATATTTCAAGAATATATTCCCAAAATTTTAAGCCGATCTCAGCAAAACTTTTCGAGTTATTGTCCGCTTAGTTTCGCGTCTTAGCTCTGACAGGTGCGAGCGTTCGGGAAGGCAGCGCGGCTGACAAGTAGGTATACGCGTTTTTCTCAAAACTACTTTTTGAAAGTCGGTGATCACTGAATAATGATTTTTTTTCAAGACGTTCCCGGACATGGTTTGTCCCCGGCTTATTTTTAAGTATTTCCGTATGAAAATTTTACAGAATATAGCTAAAAGTATGCTTAATAATGTACAAAAGGTTTTAATAAATTTGCTCAATCCATATTTAAGAAAAAAATTCCCAAAAATAGTGTTTTTTTCCCGCTGAAACCCTTACCCCTCCCCCTTAAGGACAGTTTATGACAATTTATTTGCTTCTTATTTAATTTAAAATTCTTTTAATGCAAATATACTTCATTCTATACCCGGAACCCGCAAGAGAGCAGAGGGCGCAGTCGGCAACACAATACTTGGAGAAGGTCGACGTTGTGCGAGCTAGCAGATCCCATCATCACATGGGACGTCGCAAAATTAACAGAACCATGTGCGATGGAGGCGTTATGCTCTAGAGCGGAGTCAACAAGGGGGAAAAATGCTTCACCCTCTTAGAACTCCCTACATTCCAAATTTCTCACTTTTAGCAAATTAAAAAAAACTTCAAATATTTTTTACCAAATTTTCACTTTTTTAATCGGAATTTTTAGAAAAATTTCGCATATGCAGTGTTATGACCCATTGAATTTTAAGTACAATATTCAGGTGGTCTAAAAATCGGTTTGATTTTTTTTTTGCTCGTGATCCTGCACAGGATTAATAAAGGGTGATCAATGCAGAGACGTCGGATTTTAAATTGAAATAAAACAATGAAAATTCAAATTGATTGGGCCATCTTTATTATTTTTGTGTAGAACCTTTCATGCAAAATAGATAGCAAAGATAATCCTTTTCAAATGTTGGCCGCAACTGCGTCGTAATTCGGCCACCCGTAAACACCGATTGTGAATGAAACGTTCTCTGTCGGTATCTCGTGAATAACTTTAGTAATGTTGGCTGCCAATATCTCAATCGAAGCCGATTTATCCACAAAGCATTAAGACCTTACATAACCCCAGAAATAAAAGTCGAAAGGTGTGATATCACACGATCTTTGTGGTCAATCCACTGCTGCGAGACGAGAGATAAATCGCAAGTAGCGCCGTCTTGTTGGAACCACGCGCCAAATGTTGCGAAGATCACGGGCTTAGATTTCTGGCATCAAAAGTTGTTTATCATGGTGCGATAGCGTTCGCCATTCACTGTTACATTGGCGCCAGTCTCGTCTTTGAAGAAATATGGGCCGGTGATTCCTCTCCATAGGCGGCTGTGGCTGTTCTTGAAAGGCTTCAGCCAAAATTCAGCTTTAGGCTATTGAGCCTAAAATGGGTCTCACCGCTGAACACCATAAGTTGGCCTGAGCACGCGATGCACACTTTTCACAAAGTGTCGATTTTCTTAATACAATACGATATGTACGACTTGTAAACGTTGTTGAGGAGTAAGTGCTTCCATGATGAAGTGTCAATGAAGGCTGAACACAATTTTGTATTTATTTTGATAGTAGTCAAACTTTGTGTTTATTGGGTTTCTGGGCATAAAGGCATAGAGCGAAATGAGACAGAGGATTGAATAGCTAAAGAAGGCGCGAGACTTGCAGGGGATCAAATGAGTCAGGTACTTAAACCCCTACGTACAATTCAAAAAGAACTAGAGGAATATATGCTAAGAAAGGTAAAAGACAGATGGTTTAGCTTGACCAATTGCAAAGTTGACAGCAGCATTTGTAAACACGATTATCGTGACCAGTATACTAAATCGGTTATATCCTTCGATAGAAGTAACTGTAGAGCTTTAGTTGGTATACTAACAAGGCACTGTGTAGTTGCAGCACACGCTTACAAGCTAAAGTTAACTCTTAACGATGCTTGCAGGAAATGTAATGAGCCGGGCACAAGAGAAACCCTGGATCATCTTCTATGCTACTGTCCGGCTCTCTCGAAAACTAGACTATGCTACCTGGGCGCTCTTAGATTTGAAAGGCTAGAATCTACCGACTCCTAAAATTCGCGAACAGCGAATGCGCGACTTGAGTGATGCATATTTTCGCTAAAAAAAAAAAAAGGACTCTGGTATGGTATCGCTATGGACCAAAATGGTTTCTGCGTGGTTTCGGCCAGCCAGTATAACCTAACCTTGACAGTGGTCAGGCGTGATATGTCAAAAAAGAGCCCAGCACATTGTTCGCACCTGTAATGTATACTTGCTTGCAAACTTTTCACTGATGGTGAACTTTTCTGTATTGAAAGAATACAAACTAGGCTAAACTATTCGCCCTTTTGTCTTCCGTATCCAATTTGTGACTTCCATTGCGCCTTTAATAAGTACAAAAGTAAGAAACCTTAACGGAAGTCAACGGAAGTAAAAAGTAATATGAGTTTCTTTGCTTACCACAATAGTAGCTTTCTTCCTTTAATCTAATACTAGTTTCGCCGTTTCAACTTGCTTCTAAAGTCTATTCAAAATGTTAAGATTTATAAGAAGCTCTCACTTCATTGCTCATGCATGCATATACGTAAGCACATATTTATTTTACTTTTGTTGCAATAGCTTTAAGCGATTTAAATATTGTGTATTTAAAAGGACTCAATGAAAGAAAAATCTTCATAACTGTGCTGCACCTAATCATACCTGGCTTATGTGGTCTACCTCAAACCCAAACACACAATATAAAGCCTCTTAACACCACCTTCTATATTACTTATTTAAATCTGTACTTGTTGAAGCTGCAGGTTGCTGGGTTTCAAAGGCAATGCAAGGTCATGCTTAGGGAATATTTTCCATTCTATATATTAGACACTTGCGCTCACAAAATTAAGTCACTTTATCCTTTTAAAATATTCGCAGTATTCTTTACTTGATTTTTTTTCGTTAATTTTCTATAAAAATGTAGTTCATTGTATTACAAGTACCTCAAAAGATTCAAATTTTTTATAATTTTGAAAAAATTCTGAAAACTGTTTAATCTTTGGAAAACTCTCGTGTATGCAATTTTTTCTATCCAACATCGGCAAAACAAAATTCTGCGGAACATAGGTAGTTAACGCGCCACTTTCATCGTGCTCGTGGCATACCTACTGTGACTGGAGTAACGAAGCAATTTACCATAGCTCACAAACAGCGACTTACAAATCATGCCACCGATGCAGCATCCAACTTACTTCGGCTAAATTCTTCTTGGAGGCGTTGAAAACGCACAACGGTAGCAGACTTTATACAGATTATATCGTAAAACACTTTTTAAAACAACTTAAATTATTTCAGAAGAATTGATTATTGGCATCATTTTATATATGCCAGGTGCAAGTGTACAACGCTTCTAAAAAATTCTTTATTAAAAAAAATCAATAAAAAATATCTGTGAGCAAAAAGTAAGGTGAATTTGGGTGTAAAATGAAAAATCTTTATTTATTCTTGTAAATCAATTTCATCTCCTTCAAAATAATCCCCTCTCGATGAAATACACTTATGCCAACGATTTTTCCAATCCCCGAAACATGCCAAATAGTCCATTTCCGGTATAGCCATCAGCACCTTCTTCGATTCAGCTTTTATCTCCTCAATCGACTCGAAACGCGTTCCCCGGAGTGGTTTCTTGAGTATTAGGAATAGCCAGAAGTCACACGAAGCCAAATCAGGCGAATACGGTGGTTGCGGAACGATATGCGTGGAATTTTTGGCGAAATGGTCACGAAGAACGGGTGTAGTGTGAGACGGTGCATTATCGAGATGCAAAAACCAAGAGTTGTTGGCCCATAATTCTGGTCTTTTTAGACGAATTGCTTCACGTAAACGACGCATAACGCTCAAATAATATTCCTTATTATCAGTTTGGCCAGGTGGAAGGAATTCATAGCGCACCACTCCACGAAAATCGAAAAAAACTGTCATCATGACCTTTATTTTTGAACGACTTTGACGTGCTCTTTTCGGTCTGGCCTCGCCTTTAGCACGATAATCGCTTGATTGGTCGGTTGTTTCAGGGTCGTAAGCATAAATCCAAGTCTCATCTCCCGTAATGATGTTGAGCTTGTCCTGATAGTCTGAAAGCATTGTTTCACACACATCAACGCGACGACCTTTTTCCAAGAAATTGAGAGTTTTCGGTACCAAACGAGATTTGACTTTTCGTAGGCCCAAATAGTCTTTCAAAATGGTTTTCACAGATCCTTCTGATATTCCGATCATATCAGTAGGGTCTGTAACAGTCAACCGACGATTTTTGAGCACTAACTCCTTCACTTTATTGACGTGTTGGTCATCTGTTGACGTCGATGGTCGTCCGGAGCGCTCCAAGTCATCAACACGTTCTCGACCCTCTTTGAAGTCTTTGTACCACTTATAGACATTTGTCTGCGCCATGGTCGAATCACCAAATGCCTTCTGCAACATGCTAAACGTTTCCGCAGCCAAAATTTCATTCCGCAAACAAAATTTGATGGCAATTCTCTGCTCAATCAAATCAGACATTGTAAAAATCGAAAAATGCACTCTTGGTCGTTTGGTAAACACAAGCGTAAATATATTACTGATAATGACATTCACATGAAAGTTGGCCCAGATGTTATTAACAGTGCTGCCAGCTCATGAGAAAAATAACTAGAGCGAAATTTTAATCCCGCGAAGTTTGACAAATAAATTCACCTTACTTTTTGCCCACAGTAGCATGTGTATTTTTTTCTATACCAAAAACTTTCGAACGAGTGCAAAAGAAGGCCAAAAATCAACCCAATTTTAGCAACTTCAAACTTATTCTTCATTATCAAAAAATTGAAAGGGCTACAAATCGGAAGTTTCCGAAAGATTCAGAAAAACGTTCAAAATTTGTAAGCGATTTTTTTTGAAATTTGTACAATATTTGAAACTTTTATTATATTTATAAAGTTTTTGTTGTGGAATTAACTTTATTTTTATAGAAAATTAAAAAAAAAAAATGTCATAAAAATACTGAAAATATTTTAAAAAGGTAAAGTGGCTCAATTATGTGAGCACAAGTGTGCCCCTCGGTAGTTCCATACAGCCACATTGCAAACAAAAATAATTGCAATATCTCCTACTTAGCAGCTGCTCTAGTACTTTTCCATTCACTTTTATAAATGCGTGTGTGTGTGCGTGTCTATACTTGTATCATATAACAAGAAAAAGTGAAAAAAGAAAATTAGGTCAGTTAGTTGGTAGCTTGTGAACTTTAGAGACATGAAATACTCACATTTCTATAGCCTATACGCATTGCCAAGTCATTGTGAAACATGAATAAAGAAATATGAGCGTCTTTTGGTGTTCATCTTGTACGGAGGCTGTGTATGTATACCCTTGTATTTATGGCTAAACTTATGTATGCAAATGTCAATTTTGTATTATACGAGTACATACTTTATGACTATTAAGCATTTGCGTATAATTTCTAGCTGCGCATAGCAATAATTCATATATCAAGCAATGATTCGTAAATTATTGTGCAGCTCAAAGGCTCTTTTTAGATTTTAATATACATCACTGCGTGCGCGCAACATAAATTTATGTATATATGAGCCATAATAAAATATGTAGTCAGTTTTATGTATTTAGATACGTTTAAGAGTTTAAGTATTAAAGTCGTTTGCTTTCGGCTTCGATACGAGTGCTCTTGCAAGTTATGGAAATGAATATGCAAGAGAACGTAAACGGTTTCGTTTATATTTTTGTAGGTTAGAAGCTATGACCTATACAGAGTATTGAAAAGCAAACTACGATACAAACTAATTCTGATTTACAATAAAATATTCTGAAATACTTGTAGTTAAAAACGAGAGAATTTATTTTTCGTTTTTTTTTTTGAAGGAGGTTTAAATCAAAATGTCAGAAACATCTCAAAGTTGTCGTCACATTAATGGTATGTGGGGTACGCTTCCACTAATACTATAACAATCCCCCCCCCCTCGGCAAAATTCTACCCTGGGACCACAAAAGTATAACATTTAGGTGGAGTTGCTTTTAAGTCCGAAGACTCTACTGGTACCTGCGTCCAGGTTTCTCTCTCGCAGGCATATGGAGGCTGTACGCCGTCGATAGTCCCAATTAAAGGAGACATCGAAAAGGCTGCAACAAGGCCGCCTTGTTTTCTGTGCGATATTGTAGTGAGTGTTTCTCTCAAAAGTCTGCGCTTGCGTTCGGTTCGTATTAAACCGTCTGCCTGCACTGCTGCTGTAACTTTTGCTGCATAGCCTTGCGCTCCCAATCAATATGGCAGAGTCACATCATGATTTTAGCTGCAATCGTTTGGACTGCCTCCCACTTACTGCTGGTTGCGCACATATCCCGTATGAGGATGGCTGCTGACCCAGGTCTGGAGATTAGCTCGTTCCTCTCTGAAGCGGTCACAGTAATAATTCACGTGTTCTGCGGCAAAGAGAATACAAGGCATTCCATGCACTCAAAATCATGCTATGCTAATTTGAGGTCACGATTGTTGAGCTGCCGAAAGCAGCACTAGGTGACATGGCTAGGTACATAGAAAAGATTTGAAAATATTCTGGTAAGTTTAATTATTAGCGATTCAGTAAACTCAACCATGTCCTTAAAAAAGGAAAAAGGTGGAAATTCCGAAAGTTTTTAGGGTTTAACTCTTCAATTGCTCATAGAAAAAGCAATAATTTCCGAATACTTAAAATTGTAAATGCTCGAATTGGGTAGTGAAACTTTGGAGAATGGCAAACTTTTTTCAATAATGGCAATGCAAAACCTACCAACAATTAACTGCACTTTACTTTGGAACGCAGATAGGTGTGCATTGCCGATTAGAAAAATTCTACCTAAAATGGCACCGATAAAAAAACTAGCACCAAAATGCTCAGCTAAGAATAGGGCTTGCACCTTTTCCTATTTATGCGTACACAGTTTTAATCATTTCATCAATTTTATTCTTCAATGCACTTTGAAGTTTTAAAGGACAAAATTCAAAAGAAAAATGGTTTTAAATATATATACTAACTCAATGGCATTAGTAAAGGTATCGAACAAAAGAGAATATGATATTTATATACAGCTATTAAACAATTTTTTTTTCCTTTTCGCAAAAAAAAAAATACGCTACAATAATACCCTTTGAACAATGTATCCTTAAATATGCTTGAAATTTTTTAATGAATTATGCATATGTAGTAATACATACATATGTACCTCAATTTCGTTCTGCTTGCTGTGTTATAAACACGTAAAAAAATTAGTTGAAATTTCCTCGTATGATATAAAGTATACGCCATGGATACCCTCGGCACGTTTTCCACTTAAAAAATCTAAATTATTTTATAAAATTAAACTGATGAGAAAATGAAAAACTGAGTATGCAGCATTACTATGTAGAATCTATTTTTCACGTACATATGAAATTATTTGGATAAAAACAAAAAGAAAAAAACAAAAAAAATAATTAAAATAAAGTTGAAGTCCAATCACTTTTTACTTAATTAAACTTAAAATGGAAAAGTAAAATGTATTACAAAGCATTAGATTGGAATACCTATATGCGGATTAATTGATAGAAAGAAATGTCTATAGCAGAAACGAAAGGTCATTTGGGCCCCCAACCCTGGTTGCTAAATAACCTTCAGCCTCGATATTCAGCCGGCTCTAAAAGGTCCATGGTAGAGACTAATTTAGTCGAATATGAAAAATACTCAATACTCATTGAAAATATTCAAGGATATTTAAGATTAAGTTCCTCAAAGAACAATATTGCAACCAAAAAAAAAAAAAAAAAAAATTCGCACACCATCGTCGTGGGGGCAATGGAAGCTGTAAGGGAAATTGAAAACTAGGCCTCTCCCAGCTCCCAGCTACAAAAAGTCGGGGACTGAATCACAGTAAAATAGGTAACTATTTAACTGCTTACGGCCGTCGCCAATATGCAAGTTTAAAAATGTTCAACACGGTTAGTATAAGATTGAGTTTCAATGTGTTTTATTTCAGACAAAGTTGATGCTTATTAATAAATTTTTGATGAATATGCCATCGAGTGAGCCATCAAAGGTCCATTTATAATGGAATATAAATTTACATGAAAAATATTAAATAATAATATACAAATAATTATTTCATACTAAAAAATCATTATTACGCTATTAAAATGACAATAACGATTTAGCAAGACTCCTTTTCCATAAATTTATTTGCATTTTCTTCTCCAAAAATTAAATTATTTCTGTTGAGCTCCTAATGGCATTTTCCTTAAATAAAATCAAAAGTTTCAAACAATCCTTAAAAGGAAACTCCTTTTATGAACTCGTTTGAAAGATTCAAATGAAACTAATTACATTTAAAGCATCTCAAGTGTACTTAAAAAGCTGAAGATTAAAGATCATACGAACGTGCTTACGCGTTGTTTAAATATGTACAAGCATAAGTTTGTATTTTCAAATAAATTAAAAAGCAAAAATACTCGTGTGTACGATGAAAAAGCTCCTCAAATGCGCTGGCATGCAAAACATGGCTTGCGGCCAAAGCTGACGCTCCGCTTGAGAGCAAAGAAGAACAGCATCTACTCGTGCATACTCCCACATAGATACAAATGTATGTACATACATATGTATATTCTTATGTAATTTGCCAAATATACTCACTTCTGTATGTATATACATATACACACAACTTCTTTACATTGCGGCCGCGCACCGCCATTTGCCCACAGCCAACCCAGTTAACGCCACTCTGCCTGCCATAAGCGACGATGACATCAACGGAATGCACGAGCACGCATCAAATGCACAAACACACCAATACATATGCACTCAATTACTTTTACTTTTTGCGGTATGTTTAAGTGCATATAACTATGTGGGTGCATATAAACCCTGTAGGGAAAGTCATCTCTGAATTGCATCATGAACTGCTGGTGTGCTTATTTCTTTTATTTTCCTGCAGCAAGTGCTTGACTAGTAATTGTGTTCAAGTGTTCCTTTTACAATGTAATATTTATATATCTGTGAACTCTTGCCAAACAAATTTATGTGACTTTAATAGACTTTACTTCAAGCTCTACAAATTCTGATTAATCCAGGCGATGAAGTAGTCAACGAGCAGACATATGGTCGAACGGCAAACGTCGTTATGAAACCGGAGCTTTTCTATGGCTTTAGCTGGTTCCAAATAAGCTGATACAATTACTGATTGAGTATATTCAGACTAGTGTAAATTCAGACCTGCGATGTTCGCCGTTGATAATGTGCAAAGGTCCAAAATTTTTTCGCAGATTCTCCAAGAGACGCCGCATCGGATGTTGTCATCGTCCACGCTTCTGCGCCATACGTTAGGACGGGCATGATGAGAGCCTTGTAGAGTGTTAGTTTTGTTCGTGGAGAGCGGACTTTACTACTTAGTTGCCTAATTAGTCCAAAGTAGCATCTGTTGGCAAGAGAGATTCTTTGTTGGATTCCAAGGCTGACATTGTTATCGGGGTTAATGGTGATTTCCAGATAAATGAAGTATTTTACAACCTCGAAATCATAACTGTGACATGAATAGTGACGTGGGTGCCGATACGCGAGTGCGCCGACGGTTTGTTTGATTGTTCTCGTTCACCATCAGACCCATTCGCTTTTTTCTTTATAAAATTTGGAAAAGGTGGAACTAACAGCGCGGTTGTTAAGGCCGATGATGCCAATATCATCGACATACGTCAACAATTATACGCTCTTATAAAAAATTATACCTGAGCGATTAAGTTCACGGATTTTGTATGTGTCTTTTCCAAGACTTAGCGTATTGCGAATATCTGATCGATGGTGGACTTTCCAGGTCTAAAGCCTCACGCATAGGGTCCAATCAGTTGGCTCAACGACATTTCCGTCGTCAACGATTGGGGTATCGGGATCTTTACATTCTGTTTGATATGCGCAGCTGCCACTATTTAACAGATTCGAAAAGTGTTCCCTCCATGATTTAATTATACGCTGGATGTCAGTCACCAGATCGCCGTTTTTCTTCTTACAGGAAAACAGCTCGGTCTTTAAACCTTCTGAAAGCCGCCGAACTTTCGGGCGTTGTTCCTACTGGACAGCATCTCAAGCTCCTCGCACTCACGTGTTGCGGCCTGTCGTTTTTTCTTTCTGATAGTATTATCTCTATTCCTTTCTGATTTCCCGGTAGCGATACCACAAAGCTCGCTTTGCGCCCGATCGCAGTGTGACTCTATAGGCGGCATCTTTTCTTTCTGCATTCGCATCGTACCAACTGTTATTTGTGTTTCGCCGGAATCCGATTTCTTCTTCGGCGGCGGTATGTAGAGAGCGAGAAATATTGCTCCATTGCTCGTACATGCCGGATTGTTGGGCAGTACTCTGTGAGAGCAGGACTGAGTGTCGAGGGGCGAATCTTCTGGCTGTCTGCTGTAATTGCATGGGTAGTATGTTCTTTAGATGCCCGTTTTTGCTGCACAGAGGCGTGTGCGTAATTTAGCTGCAATGAGATAATGATCCGAGTCGATGTTGGGTCTTCGCATTTTTTGATCAGGAGACAGCCACATAGTTTAGTGTATCTTATTATTCTGGAATCTAGTGCTGCAGACTACAATATTTCGGGCCCTGGCGGAGTCCACCAGCCTCTGTCCGTTACCTGATGTTTCGTTGTGTACGCTGAATTTTCCAATTGTGTGACCAAAAATTCCCTCCTTGCCCATCCTCTCGATGAATTCGCCAGGCACGATTTTTATGTCGTGCCGGAGGCAGTGCTCATAGGAATGTTCCCGCCGCTCATAGAAGAAATCTTTGGTCACATCGTTCTTCTCTTCCGTCGGGGCGTGGGCGTAAGTGAGCGAGATGTTGAAAGATCGCGTTTTAATGAGGATTATTGCGAGACTCTCGTCCACTGGAGTGTACGACAGTACTTTGCGACGAAGTCTCTCTCCCACAACAAATTCGATACCGAATCTGCGCTCGTTTACATGACAGTTGTAGTAGACGTCGCAAAGTCCTAAGTTGTTCTTGCCTTGCCCCGTCCATCGCATCTCTTGAATGGCAGTGATGCCAGCCTTTACACGCACGAGGACATCAACCAGCCGGGCAGCGGCACCTTTCCCATTAAAGGACCAGACATTCCAGGTGCATGCCCTCAAATTATAGTCCTTAGTTCGTTTGCAGGGGTCGTCATCAGTACAGGAAGTTTTCATCCGAGGCTTTGTTCGTGTTCTCATTGGAAGATTATTACGTGGCGGGTCCCAAAATCAGCGCACAACTAGCTATCCTGATGGCTGAATACATCATATATCCAAAATGTAAGGATTGCTATGCCAATTTATACAAAAATTTGCAGAAAGGTGAAAGCTTGGAACTCTCCTGCATATCTATTTAAAAATCTTAGTATTGTTATGAGTTATATGCATTTAAAGTTTCAAAGTAAATGCATCAATAAAATGTGCTATTGTATGTATAGACACTATATAAATTTTTTCTATGCAGCATTTTCTTGTAGGGTATGCGCAAGAATTTTACCCAGTGCAATGATGTCAGCCAAGAAGTGTTTGAGGGTAGAAATAATAAACAAGAAAAACGAAAATTGCAAGTTGGTTGAGGTGCCAAGAAGTGCAGAGGTAGAATAATAACCGGAAACAAGTGGGTACACAGGGTATGACATTTGGCGGACGGAGCTAGTCGAAGTGTGAACGTATTTCGTTCAAGTGATATGCTGTGTCTGCTTTGATAGATTGTTGTTTTTGTGCTGTTACAAATGGGGGCACAAAGGAAATTTATCAATACACCAAAAGAGGCCACACAAAGCATGTGAGTGCGTACATATGTGCTTACATATATACATGCATTGTGCGGGAGTGATGAATTAAGAGTGATATCATATTGGAAACTTTATGAACTCAACTTTTCTGGGGCTTATTAACTTTTTGCTACAAATGAAAAATGGGACATAGTTTTTATGCGAAGCTTTTTCATGGCAGAAATTGCTGCGGAATTTTATATATTCTGTGAAAGGACGGCAGTTTTGTATCTTTAGATTCTTTATATCAGCAGTGAGATTTGAACACAGATTAGCTATATATATGCACGTCCAAAAATACTAGGCTCTAGGGATAGCAAATATCTTAGTTACCTACTGTACTAGAAACAGGATTTAGTGCACATGGTGCGGATCTAAACTTTGCCTATTTTGTGCTCTTGAATAGGTGGTGATTGATATTAATTATATTTGACAAAATTACAAGATGTATTTTGAATGATAAACGCCACGGATTGTATACTAAGTACACAGTTATTCGCCTGAATGTGATTAGATTTTATTAAACTCCTTATTTTAGTATAAGATAATTTTCGAAATGCCATTTGCTAAAGAATGCTAGAAGCGTCCCGGTTTTTTAAATAATTTTTAATAGCCTACATTTTGTTCTTCGAAATGTATTTTGAATTAAATTTCTGTTAGACCAAAAACATGATATATGCAGCGCTGCTCACATTCAAAGTCATTTTATTTAATATAAAATAAGAATTTACCCGCAACGTGATATTTGAATAATCCGCATTTATTTGCAATTTTAGTGATATTTAGTATACGAGGGTTGCCTTTTATATTTTGCGCCTTTGAAGAGCTACGTGTGTTGAACTGTAATTCGATGTTTTTATCGAAAAGTGTAGTATTTTTTGGCTTTAACTTACATATAACGTTTTCATTTAGGAGTTTTATTTGTTCCGTTTTCAGTGAGTTGAACAGTTTTTCTCGCCAAAAAAGATGGAATTAACTAATGAAAATTTTCGTGCGATGAAATATTACAACTTTTGATATAAATTATCGAGACAGGAATGCATTGATAAGTTTACTTCGACCTTCGGCATTGAAACACTACATTAACCACTGTGAAATGTTGGTAAAACGAGCTAGAGCATGGCCGTCGAGCCTTATAGGATGAATTTCGTGAAGGCCGCCCAAAAATGGTTGTTGTGCAAGAAACAATCGAGGATGTGCGCCTATTCACAATAAAAAAATAAATAATTGGCGCGTACACTTCTGTTAGGTGTTTGGCCGAGCTCCTCCTCCTATTTGTGGTGTGCGTCTTGATGTTGTTCCACAAATGGAGGGACCTACAGTTTCAAGCCGACTCCGAACGGCAGATGTTTTTATGAGGAGCTTTTTCATGGCAGAAATACACTCGGAGGTTTGCCATTGCCTGCCGAGGGGCGACCGCTATTAGAAAAATGTTTTTATTAATTTTGCTTTCACCGAGATTCGAACCAACGACCTCTCTGTGAATTCCGAATGGTAATCACTCACCAACCCATTCGGCTACGGCTATTCACAATGCAAGATCGTCATATGTGTAGCGTGAGATAGAGGCATTCTTGGACATTAGTGGGAACGGAGTACATTCGATATTCTAGGAGCATTTGACCTTCGACAAGATTTAACTCAAAAAAGGACCTATGCCGATTGGTGTAACGAAATGTTGAAGAAATTCTGTCGTGGTGGCTCAAAGCATATCTATAACTTCAAATCTTGGATCTATGCATATGTGTTTTTTCCGAAAATCATCTGGTCATGTCGCAACTGTATGACAAGAGAAATTTTAAACCGTCAAATATAAATGATACGCAACCATTTGTTGGCAACTTCTTGCAGAGAGAGGGAAACTACCGACGAAGACGAATCATCCTTCAGCAACGCAAAGCGAGCTCTCACATAGACAGCTGAGCACTGAGTTTGAGCACTCCAAATATCGAGTTAATTACCTTACAGCTCTGATTTGGTACCCAATGTGATTTATTTTAATTCTCGAACAAAAAAAGAAAACAAAATGAGGGGTCAATGTTTTGCGACAACTAAAAAAGCTGTTGAAGCCTTGAAATAGCTTGTTTAGAAGGTGTCCACTTCTGAGTGGCAAAAATGTTTTGAAAATAGGTTCAAGCGAGTGCAGAAATGCATTGACTTCTATGAAGAATATTTTCAAAATCCATTATGTTATTTTAATAATTGTTTTACTGTGTTTTCATTATTGGGCGCAAAATATAAGAGACGACCCAGGAATATTGAGCTTGAAAACAAAGCGAATGTATATGTACGCAAAAATAATTCTCGCTGACAGCGCAAATGTCAGAGTTAAAAAATTTTTCTTTTTTTTACACGGAGAGCCTCTTAACACCGTTAATTAAAAAAACTTGCTAAAAGATCAGCACGATTTTTCAGCTACTTGCACTTTATTATACCAAATTGCAATAGGCTACAAAACTGCATATTCGAAATATTTCCAAAAACTCTGATTAAAAGTTTAAAATTTTGATGAAAATTTATTTAATTTTTTTTTAATTTACGTAAAGGTTGAAACTTGGGTTTATAAGGGCTTTGTATGTGAATGAGCCATATTATAACAAGAAAAATATTTAAATTAAAATTAAAACAAATAAATTGTCAAAACTTTTCGATAAGTCTCAGTGTTATTGTTACCTAAAGCAGAATATTCCTCACAGAAATTAGTATTATTTTTAGCTGGAAAAAGAAGTAGGATATATTGTATTTGCCAAGAAAAATCATGACTAGTAGTGGCATTTATATGAATGCCTGTAAAATACTAAAAAAGAAATAACAAATAAGTGCCATCAACCGAAGTAAATTTGAATGACATCAGCTGCTGAAGCACAAAGCAGATGTAAAAAGATAAGCCTTTAACTTATGATGAGTTGAGAAGACGTGCGATATGATGATAAATAAGCAACGAAAGTGAAGCATAAAAAGTAAGCAGACATTTCAAGGACTTTAAAAATCACCAACGGTAAAATAATTTGTGTGAAAATCCATGTACGCAGGCAATCTTGGAGAAAAGAAAACCGGGGGAAAATAAGTATCACTTTTGAATTGAAATTGAAGGGGTTCTAAAAGCATACAATTAATCTTGATGATGTGCAGTCAGAGGTCGCATACAATGGCAGTGACACACAGTTGGAAACATCTGCGCTTACAACAAGCAGCTTTGTGGTACAAGTATTTTTAGCGAAGAAGCAGCTTTAGATAATTCTGACCAGCAACAAAACAGTGTCGTATTAACCGAGCTGAAGCTGTCATCAAGGTGGTAGGAATTTGCCTGCTAAACAATGTGGAAAATCCCAGAAATAAGTGGACAAACAAATGCTAAGCAAAGTACGCAGCTAAGTAATATGGCTAAAAAGGCATAAATACATATAAACATGCATATATACATTCACACACAAAACCGCAAAACCTTGAGCAGTTTAGTTGAAATTGGAGGCCAACCATTTGACGCGAGTCACGCTGGTCATGGCGTATGAGTAACATTTGTAGGCGATGCAGGGTCAGCGTGAGCAATGCTGTAACCTACGCAATTTGCGCTTTTACAACCAACCACGCAATAAATAGACTTCCAACAGTGTTGTGTGCCTTTGGCAATTTATCAAGAACATCCTAGCCGTGCTCCTGTTCGAACTTTGTAGGAGTAGAAATGAAAGAAAAAACAAGTAAAGAACTATATAGAGAATAAAACACCAACGCCCAAGCAAACTGGTATTCAGTGAAACTTGGCAAAAACTTAGCTCTTAAGCAATGCTTGCTTTGTATTTTTTGTTTTTGTTTTTGTTTTTGTTTGCGCTTTTCTTTCACAACATTCTTGCAATTGACTTTTTCGTTGTTCGTTGTTCATTCGCGTTGATGCGCAATTGCGGGGTGGGTTGTTCAACAATACGCGCGCGAGCATATGAGCAACAAATTTTCATTGTGTACACCTAACAATGGCTAAATGCATTTGTCCTACTCTGCGCCCACAGTCGTACAAATGTATGCACTTGCAAGACTCACTCACTCGTAAATCGTTTAGCTGATTTTGTTTGTGTATGTGCTTAACATCGAATTCGACTAGAAAATGGGCGCTGTAGGAAACGACTTTATTTCACTTCCCATGTATTTTGCTTTGCTTGTATTTTATGAGCAAAGGCGTTTGCTTACATTGGTAGAAGAGACACGCATTGATTGTTATAACATACACTGTTGGAGTTGTGGTTGATCCAATTGAATTATGTTAGATAAAATTAAGCCGAAGTCGATTGCATTTTTAGAATTCTAATAATTCCATCAAAGAAACTTAAAGCGAATGGTTCTCAGGAATAAATTTTCAAAACATATACTAAATACTACGCATCTTAGTCTAGTTTATATTACTTACATTTACTTATAATAACTCGAGGTGGATGCATTTCAGATGTGAGCTCAAACTCGAGAGCTTTCGAGAACAAATTATTTTCAGTGCATAGCATAAGTACAAACTCAACCAGTATTAATTCCACGTATTCTGTTCAAAAAAATTATATTTTATGTTAGGTTAATTTGGAATGGTTACTCAAGTAGTTGGTACACTTGGATGAAGATAAATGGATTCGTCCTTGGTGATACCATTGTGAAGGAGGTAATGTGAAGGAGAAAACCGATGGGATGAAAGAAGAGGGTGGGGAGAGATGGTGGAGCGATGGGTTTAGAGTGTGTGGATTACGTACGATGACTGTGCAGCGTTTGCGTCAATCGCTTTATGCTGCTGATGAAACTCATCAGATTTTTAATACATATCAACGCTAGCTATATCAGCAGGCATAGCAAAGTATTTTATGTTATTTTCGACATAGCTCTACATCTTGACACCCCATTTGTGCATCAAATGTTGACAGTGTTAAATCCTCACAAACATATCACACAGCACGCGCAAAACCTATAGTGCCACAACATTTTGACCAGCTTAGTTTTCTGTTTTTATCTTCTACGCATTCCTTATAAAAATATAGTTCATTTTGCAGCAAATACTATATAAATCCATGTTTCAAACTTTGAAGATTTATAAAAAGTGAACAAATTTTTTTCACAATGTCCAACACTTTGATCAGATTAAAAAAAAAATGCCTAGGCGAACTGTTTTATATAGGCCATTAAATTTTAGAATAACCAAATCTAAGTTTCAAGTGGGTCAAAAATCACATTAATTTTTTACAATTTTAGTTTTTTGCCGGTGATATTGAACAAAAAAAATTGGAGCGTTCATTATATGGTGAAGGTAAAATGCATAATGTTGCCGGAAATTTTAAGCTAACTTCAACTGCCACAATATTAAAGCAAAATTCAATGAGCTATAAAACTGAATATTTGATTTTAACAGTTCTGTTTAAGAGTTTGAAATTACATGTATTGAAAAATCTAATCTTTTTCCGAAAACATTTCATATGCAGAAGATTTAAAAATGTTAAAATTAGTTACAAGTTTCTGACTCGTGTAGACTACGTGCAAACTCTTTATAAACCCGCGGCATGCAGCGATAAAAATCGCCGTCAACTAATTTCAGGAAAATTTTCCAAGTATCGTTTTTTTAATTCTAGACAGTTATTTGCTTCCTCATATTTAATCAAGGAATCGCCTTTCTCCATCATGAATGAAGTTTCAAATCTTTGATTCAAAATACCCATTTCCTTGTACAATCTAAGTTAAAATATAGGTTATATAGAGGTCGCTTCACATTCACCGTATTAATAGACTTGAACGAATTCATTGGAATTTACTTCGTTTCAAAAGAACTTCGCTTATCCGGTTCCTCCATACGATGCAAGTTGCACTTTAACAATTTCGAGGCCTTTACAAAAGAGAAAGATTCTTCGTTCACTCTGCTTTGTCTTTGACATCGTTAGCGGTGTTATTGACTGCCCTCTTCTTGAATATTGAATTTTGTTAAATCTTAAAATTCTTTGGCTTTTGATGCTTGATCTTCCAAGCAACCTTTTAAATTATCGCTGAATGAATTACATAGATGTGTTGAACTATTATCGTTCAGTGGTTTTGTTGTAGTTCGTTTACTAGAAATAAATAAATTTTTGTGATAATCCATTTATTGGCGGGCTTGAGTAACCTGAAAAAAGTTTGAAAAAGTTTCATAATTGAGATTTATTTAATGTTGAAAATTTCAGTATGGAATTTTTCAAACTCAAATATTCACATTCTTTGTCAACCGTCGTCTGATGTGGCTACTAAAACAATTCCTCCACTTCCTCCGGTAAGAAATCATTTCTACATTTACTAGGAGTAAATAAATACATACATTTTTCTGATAATTCGTTTTTTGGCAGGCTTAAGTAAATTGAAAAGATTTTGAAAAAATGACATACTCTCGAAATTTATTCAATGCTGAAAATATCGGTATGGAATTTTTCAAATACAATTATAAAAAATATCTGGTTTTTTACATGATTATAAATACTTAATTATTTTCTTACTTTTTAGCATAAAATATACTTAAAAAGAGAAAAATTTGGAAAAAATTACAAAAAATGGAGGAAACAATTTCCTGTTTTATTTTTTTGTTCAAAATGTTTGGTTTATTTTTTGTCGGTTGAGGAAAACACCTCCTAAGATTTTTTTCTTTTATTTTAAATTACTAGTTGAAGCTTGGCTCAGTAATCCATAAAAGTTTCACATTGGGAATCCATTTACTTCTCGAGTTTTAGTCAGATATGTTCAGTTATTAACGAACAAAAAACAACAAAAAAAAATGCGCTACACATTTGGTGTTTTAAAAATGACAAGGAAATATGTTTTCCCCAAAATTTTTTTTCCAAAAAATTTTAAAGAAGAGATAAATTTTTTATGCAATAATTTTTTTTTGTAAGATTTTTTCTCATATTTTTATTTTCTTATAGATTAACAAAACCAACGCCAGATAAATGTCTTGTCGAGGGCACATGGGAGCATGTGAACAAAGAAAAAAAATAAAAAAAATAAAAAAAAGAGTTTTTCTTTTATTTTCAATTAACAGTTGAGGCCTATGCTCAGTAATCCCTGAAAGCTTTAAATGGGGTTTATAGTTATTATTATGAAATAGTTATAATATTATTGAAATATTATGAATCTTTCAAAAATGACAGTAAACATTCTTTCCCCAAACTTTTTTTTCGCCAAAAATTTTGTTTTTGCTTTTCTAAAAGTATATTTCATCCTAAAAAATGGGGGAACAAATGATTTTAGCATTTTTATCAACTTTCACCGAGATCCGTACTAAAATTTTCAACATGGAATAAATTTAAAATTAAAAAAAAAATTTCAAACATTTTTTCAGCTTACTTCGTTTCGCACTCAAACCTAAAAACAAAAAAAATTTTAATTAAACTGAAGATCATGTCCAAAATACTTGAATCGCTTGGCATGGAATTGATCTATTCTAGAAAAGGCTCTCCTTTTATTTTGAAATTGTTCAAAGTTATGAAAGAAATTTGTTGGCCAGAAAACCAAGTTTCGTATTTAACTTAAATATAGATTTTCCATTAACAAAATAAAATGTATTTCATCCTGAAATAAGGTATCTACTCCACGTAAACGCAGTTAGCATAATTCTTAATTTAGAATGTCTCACTGACGAAAGAAAGCAGGAAATTTAAATCCACCCCAATTAGTTACTACTATTTTCTTATACACAATTCGAATGCCTTTGAAGAATTGAGCTCACGAGACTACTTAATCCACTTGAAATACATGCCTACTTTGGAATCCTATACATATGTTTGTGTGTTTATGTGTTCAATTCCCTGCAAGAAATTGGACTATTGAAAGCAAAATTGCAAGTAGTCTATTTTAAGAGAGTTAGTACCAGTGAGAAAAATATTCGCACACGTTGCCCACCGTTGTATTGAAAAATATCGATGTATTATACATTTCGATGAATCGAATCAGACCAATACATGGATGTATTTTTTCACTGCCAAATAAAAAAAGAGTTTCGAACACAACTGGTTTTATTCCATTTTGAATCATTCTTATTAGAAAATCCTATATTTGTATACGTTTTACTCCATGCCATCATGAAACCCATGGCTCAGAGACCGTCGAGAAAATTTCTGGTGCTAACACGGTCAAATTTTTCAATGCTGGTGGTGGGGCTCTAAACCAAATACTGTCGTTTAAAAATATATGCGATGAGACTCAACATAATGACTGCAGAAGCTGCCAGAAAAATTTAAAATTTCTGGTTCTGAGTCCTCGAAAATTTAGTTAGTTAGCTAGTTCGATTAGAAGTAGGTACGAATGTGACTACACCCCATCATATGTTTCTCAGCTGACCAGATTATTTATTTATTTATTTATTAATTTATTCTTAGCAAATCTAGAAATGCATGATTTCTTGCACACTACAACAAAAATACTTAACCATAATAGTTCGCACTTATCTGTAAAATTCATTCAGTTACAATTTAAAAGTTTGCTAACTTCGATCTTTAGACTTGGACACTTGATGGATTTCAAGGTTTGTTTGATAGGTATGTTAAAAAAAAATTTGGAGGAGAACTTTGGTTTCCACGTCACTTGGGATATGTTTGTGTTCACTGTATTCGTAAACAAACCAATGGTATGAGTATTAGCTCTGTTGTCACAAGCTAAATTTTGTGAAACACATCCCAAGTGACGTCAACACATCTGTCAAATTAACTCAGAGCCGAATAACGGTCTGCTACGTAGTACACCTTTAAAAATCGTTTCACCATGCTTGCATATATCCACCTATTCTTATCTTTTGCCTCGTTTTACTTAACTTTATATCTTTTCACTTTCTATTGTATATTCTGTTTCAAATGTCTCCAAAACCTATGGCTTTTTACCACACCTGCCTAGCTGTAGCCATCAGTAAAACATAATCTAATCTCAGGTCTCTTAAATTGTCTTTTAAATTGTTTTCTATGTCTGAAATATCATCTGTGCTCAAGAATTGCCATTGTTGGTTCTCTTTCCAATTTTAACCGATATAAATACCTATTTAAAAAAATACCTTTTCACTCCGAAAAACTGCTTTCAGAATTAGTATTGTTAAAATAAGTACTGCTTTACTGTTTACTAGTGGGATGCTTGCACATTCGCGCTTGGCTATGTGTGCATGTGAGTTAGTGAATCGAAGCAAACCTGTTGCTCCCAGACCACATCAAATCAAGCGAAAACCTATACGCTGTGGATTTGTGTATTTGCCGTCGGTACAAGCATTACAATTTATTTGTGTATTTAACTAATGCGTAAGAAAGTGAGTAAGTAGGTAAGTAAGTACATAGATGCTTAAGTGCAGGCGTACTTAATGAGTTGAGTGCGGGAATGTTTAATGAAATTTTCTTGTGTGCATGAGTGTATGTAACTGTGGCATTGAGGCACAGATCCTTGACACAAATGGGATGCACTCTATTATATGCATATTTAAATTGAAGTGGAATGTATTGAGGCGAGTTTGATACCAAGAGAGAGAAAGAGAGAGATAGAGGGAAAAGCGCATATGCAATTTGGTAGAGAATTAATTTAAAGTACATATTTAGTTTTCTATGTAGTTTTGCACCAGTGTAAATACTATGCTGTCATTAGGTAATAAGATCTCTTTTGCTGAATATCTGTTTTCTAAGATAGATTGCAAATAAAGTATTTCCATTTAAAAAAAAAAAAAAAATATTTAGCGCACTTTAGCAAAAACTTCTTAATAGATTTAGTACAAATAATTTTTGCATGTTCATTTTTATAAATTTTTTGTGTACTAGACCACACTTCTACTCACATTCATTTCATAATACACTTAAATACTTGAAATAAATTTTTCCTTTCTCAACTTCCCTTGCAGATGGCTGGCAG
>JAYXIM010048976.1:0-17287 GCA_037575425.1 Anastrepha fraterculus
TGGGGACCCTAAATGGCAAAAGGATGCGGCCGATCAAAATTTCGATTATATGTTCAAGTTGCTGATAATCGGCAATTCAAGTGTGGGCAAGACGAGTTTCCTCTTTCGTTATGCCGACGATAGTTTCACATCAGCTTTTGTGTCGACGGTTGGCATTGATTTCAAAGTGAAAACTGTGTTTCGACATGATAAGCGAGTCAAACTGCAGATATGGGTGAGTAAGAAGAGTTGAAGAAGCGAAGAAGAAGCAAAAAACAAAAAAAAAAAAAAAAATTACTAAATGAGGAAAAAGAGCATAAGGAAGCGTGAAACGGACAAACAAGTGATTAATTATTGAAGTAAAACAAAGTAAAACACACTCACTGTTACGTTCTGTGAAAAATGAATTTCTTCAAAGCGGTATTTTTCGTAATTGGTACGGTGTGTGGGCTACCATTTATATTAATGGCCACTGGCGATGAGAAAATATTATGAAAAGCATCCGATTAAATTGGAATACTTAGAGCGAAGATGTAAAAAGAAAGAAATGCTTGTAGAAATGGCCTTGAATGAGAGAGTCGAGGAAAAATTAAAGATTTATAAGCGAGCAGATCTTCTTACACTACTTTACAGTTAAGTTCCTTTTCCTTGCAAAATGAGAACTGTATGATAAATATTTGTCCTAGGTCAGAGGACATGCTGCTAACATATTAAAAGTGTAATTTTTCTTAAATATATCCCTTCACAACACTACTATAAAAGTCACCAGATGGCCATAGATAAATGATGCAAAATGCATCGAGCAGTGATAAAAATTTATTTTTGAAAAAATTTTAAGATGCAACTAAAACGGAGGTTTACGGAGGCTCTACACTTTCCTTTTCATCCTTGAAATATTCGACAGCTGAATTTAAACGTACAAACATATTTGATGCAGACCGTCTATGACTTCCAAATGAGGTTACCAATTCCGAAATGATTGAAAAATTTATTATTATATTGTGGTAAACGATTGAAGAAAGAAGTCGCATGAGATCGTGGGTACTCCAACTGAATGGGTACAAAATATTTTAACAACTCATTTGGATATAAAAATAAGCTTTCAGCATGGTGAGTGCCACAATTACTCACAATAGACAACAGAATATTGCACGTGTGTCAACTTCAAAAATTTCATGAGTTAGGATACGATTGCTTTCTTATCGACCATATTCACCAGATATGACACCTAACGATTATCTGATATTTTCATATATAAAAAGGGGCCGGCGGAAAAAAATTTGCCCACTGCTGAAGCTAATGACGAATTTTGAAGAATTGCTGGAATCTATTTTTTTAGAGGCGTTGCAAAAAATAGAAAAATATGAATCAAGCTGAAAGGGGACTATGTTGTAAAATCAAGTACATTTTACGCAGAAGAAGTTTTTTGCTTGTCAAAATAAGGTGCATATTTGAGGTTAATAACCGTGACTAAGAGGCGGCCGAATGAGTTGATGTGTGAGCACTATTCGGTAATAAACAGGTAAAAATCTCTGTCCATGAACATCAAATACTAGAAAAGTGTTTTCTAATAGGGGCTGCACCTCGGCAGGCAATCGCTAACCTCCGACTGAATTTCTGCTATGAAAAAAAGCTCCTCATAAAATAACACATCTGGCGTTCGGAGTCGGCCATTTGTGGATAAATATCAAGACGCACGGCACAAATGGGAATAGGAGCTCGGCCAAACACCCAGAATATATAAAGATAAAGAAACTGTTTAAACCCAAACATTTTAATCAATAAGTTTTCCACTCTCCAAGTAAGTAAGCTCTCTACTTGGTTCAAAATTATAACTGGAAATGTAGTGATTATTTGTTTGAGGATAGCAATTAATTCGGCTTGGCCTCATTCACGTCGATACCCTAGTTTTCAGGAGCACACTTCAACTTTATACTTCATACCTCATCACTTATGTTCCCATCGAGAAGTTCAGAATCCATTTGGGGTGTGGAATGTGAGGTATTTAAATCAAGCATTCGTGTTATAAACTCCAATTCAATGTCATAGCTGTAATCGTAAGAAAATATTCGGTAAATTTAATTTATTTTGTTTCCTCTTAAGAGAGGACCATTTATGTAGTAATGTAGTTCAGGCCAATTGATACTATAGGGTTGCCCATATTCGACGAACCCTTTGACTCTTTGGGCCCATTCCAATCGACGAGGCTTGTCCGCAGGCAACCATCTTTGCGTAATTTGAGTCTTATACGGGAATAAATGCAAATCAATGCGGATAATTCGTTGTGAAGTGGTCCGAGCTATGCCCAACTGCTGAAAACGGCGATTTTGGCGACGCCTGGGTCGGTTTTGATTTGGCCTCTTTAAATTAGAAAGAGCATCACCAGTCGAAAACCTTTCGTACAAACGTTTAATGGTGTACTTAGAAGGCGCACTTTTCACATTATTTAATTTTTTATACGCACGTTGAGTTTTCACAATTGACTTCTTTTGTTGAATGTAAATTTCAACAATTTGGGAGCGCTCGCGTGGCATGTGCTGTTCTATGGTAAAAATCTGCTTGGACTGACGCTTTCAACGCGGTATGTCATTAAGCGATCTGACGTCTTTGTCAAAAGATACAGGGTTGCCAGATGGGTTCGTCGAATATTGGCAACCCTGTAAATATTTTGTCATATTACGCAACTTTTTTAATCTACATATCTTGCGTAACGCAAAAATCTCCTACTATCTGTTAATACCTCTAAGAGTAGATAGCAGACAAGAGGTTGGAATACTACGAGATACTGTCTTCCACTATCTTATGCGGCAAAATTAGAACTGGGTGCAAGCCTAGCTTTCCACGAGAGAAATGTTAAGTGCAATCCGAACTCCTGACTGAGTGACTGTGTACAATGTTGTAAGACCTCCTGGTTCTACCTTCCTTCTCTCATAAAGGGATATGACGAATCAGAGAATCAGAAGCTAGGGTTTGCAGAACAGTGCATCTGAATCCTATGAATGAATCTGAATCCTTCGCTGCTATACACTCTCTCTTGTTGACACTAGGAACCGATTGTGGTCCATATAAGATCATTGATCAGCTAAATTAACCCCATTTACCTCCTAATTACACTATTTTTCTCATGTCCTAGACTAAGTACTTGGGATTTTTAATGACATCTACACAAACTACAGTTTTGAAACCGAGCAACGGGTTAAAAGAGACCATGTAAATCCTCGAGCCCTGCTCGTACAAGCCTATCATACAATTATTTCCTGTGATTCATAGGTTTTGAAAGAAAGCCATTTATGGGGTCCCGGTGGTCTAGAGCTCGAAAATTTAAGGTATTTTCAGGAATTTTTTTGTGCAAGTAAAAAAATGAAAAATGATACATATGTACATTTTTATACTTTTTATTTAACTTCTTTTACATACAAAAATGAAAAAAAAATATTTTTTTATCTTAATAATTTTAAAAATGGCGCTGAAGTTGACATTCCAGAAAAATTGTACCTGAACGGTGTTGTCCATTTTGGCTCTTCTATTTATTTGAAACACAAAACTTAAAAAAATTATTAATCTGTATGGCTGTAGTTATGCCCCGTACTAAACTAAAAAAAAAATTGACAAAATGCCCTGGTTTTGAATTTGACAATCTAAAAATCTGTTTTTTTTTCAGTTTTTTAATAAAAAAGAAAGAAATTAATTGAAATAATAAAGGGTGGTTAAATTTCAAGGGCCGGTGTTGATTTTAAATAAAATACAATTTTTTGAAGAAATTATTGTCATTTATCTTTATTATGATAATATTAGTATGGCTTAATTACGTGTAGAACAAAATATTGACCAAATGGCCGCCGCAGACTCGGCGGCACACCTCCAAAGACCACCAAATGCAAATAGTTCTTTATCTAAAGGGTGGTTAAGTTTCAAGGGCCGGTATTGATTTTGAAAAAAGAAGAATTTTTTTCAAAAATTCTTGTCATTTCTCTTTATTATGATAATATTGGTATGGCTCAATTACGCATAATTCAAAATATCAGCCAAATGACCGCCGCGGCGTCGGCGGCACACCTCCATCCGATGGTCCAAATTTTCGATGACGCTGAGGCATAATGGAGGTTCTACATATGCAGTTAATGTGCCGAATTATCTCGTCTTTTAGCTCTTGAATTGTTGCTGGCTTATCGACTTACACCTTTTCTTTCAAATAACCCCAATGAAAGAAGTCCAAAGGTGTCGTTGACGTTTAGGTGTGGTTCACATTCAACATCGGCCCTTAAAATTTAACCACCCTTTAATATGATTCTAGTACGGGCGATAGCTATTGATGTTGTGAACAACATATTAAAATTCGGTTTCGATTCGGTTGAATAGTTTTTGTTTGTTTTTGACAAGACCAGGCCGAAAAAAGTAGTTTTGAGATAATTGAGTTTAAAGTTTTGGGAATGGCCGCGTGACGAATCTGACTCTACTTGCTAAAACGACTAAAATTTTACAGTATATTCTTAAAAGCCTATACTTTCGAAATATCAAAAAAAAAATCAATTTTTAGAAAACCCTTAAGTCCTGTAATAATAAGCAGGTAACAACGGTGGGCTTGCGTTACGATCAGTGGGGTGAACAAATCATATCCAAAGCTACATTATACAAATATATTGCGACTGTGACTTTCTTACTGCTCCAGGCCATTTTCCACCATTGCCTTAAATCACCAGTAGCAGAAGGAATAGTTGAGCATTTGCTCTGCAGCTGTTCATTTTAGGGTAGGGGATAAAGGTGTTTTGGTCAATTCTATTTTGATAGCTTAGTTGATCTGAGCACAGAATTTGTTCTAGTTTCCATGCAGGATTTAATGGAAAAGGTGCTTTTCTTCTCGGGTAGCTTTATACAATTTTTCTCACAGTTCTTCTTACAATTTTTTTTTACAGTTGTTAAGTGGCCCAATTTGATTGCTGATTTGCATTGCTAATGGCCGGCAAATAACTAGACGACTAAACTTTTTCTAGATTCAATATTGCTAAATGGTTGCCTGTATACTGCTCTATTCTCTATTAGATAATATAATACTCGTATCTTTTCAGTGGATTTAGTGAAATTGGAAATCCCTGTCAGCTGTCAACATTCGCACGCAATTTCTCCTTCCACCATCAATAATATTCATATTCCTACACACACTTTAACACTAAGTTTACGCATAAAATGAATTTTTATATACAAATAGATACATATGTACACTTGCGTGAATAATAACGACGTATTATAAATTTTTGATCGCATATTAATTTTTTATTTAATTTTTTAATATATTTTCTTTATAAAAATATAGTTCATACTACAACAATAAATATATATAACTTTAGGTTTCAAGCTGTCTATAAAATTGTATCAAAATTTCTGAGCAAGTCAAAAGTTTGAGAAAATCTCTGGGTAAAAAGGTTTTTAGCGTATTTGATTTTGATTTATTATTTTATTTATTTTATTCATAGTGGTTCAAAACTTGCGTTGTTCTTTGATTTGCACTTTCGTGCATTTGTTATATGCAAACCGTCAACCGTCAACAAGAAAAATGTATCAAAAATCAAAGCAAATTTTTAACTACCCAACCGCTTCGAACCATATTTTATTCCCAATTGGAGTCAATATTTATTCTTAAAAAGAAGTGCTAATGGTGGACATTTAAATGATGCCATTTTTCACATGTAATTTTTCAATAAAAATAGTGAAACCTAAAATAATCAAAATTTGTACATATATGTTTTATTTTAAAGGTCCCGCGTCTTTTGACTGGTCCTTCATATATTATACTAGCACACCCGGCCCGCTTCGTTGGGCACACTAAAATAGAATAGATATGGTTTAGAACAGAAAAGATATGGTTTTCATATTATTTATTTCTTTATTCTTTTTTCAAGCGTTTTGGCATAAACAATATTTTTTGTTTTTCTATTTGTTTTTGAGTAAATATAAAATATAAATTGAAAATCAGGAAAAAAGAAGATTGTTTTTGAATTTCAAATCAACGCAAATGAATAACTAAGAAACAATCGTCTTTTTTCCTGATCATCCATGAATTTTTCGTTTCAATTTATATATTTCCATTTATATTTTTCAAAAAAAAAAAAAACGAAAAAAATTTTTTTTTTCCACGAACACATAATTTCATTTGAACATTCGAATTTCACATTAAATTCTCAAATTTCGTAAGAAATTTTTCACTGTTCCAAAATCCAATTAAAAAAAATTCACAAAGAATTGTTACACTTTGCACTTACGTCTTCTCCTTATGGCATCCAAATCAAAAAGAAATATTGACAACAGCTTTCATTTGATACCCATATTGTACATACACAACCAAAGGTTACCCGGGTCCACGTTTTGACCTATATCTCGAGACGCCAGTCACGGAGCGGCATGAAAAATACTCTGTACTAAAGAATTCATCAACAGCTTCAATTTGATATCCATATTGTACAAACACACTCTAGGGTCCACGTTTTGGTCTCTATCTCGAGACTCTAGTCACGGAGCGGCATGAAAAATACTCTGAACTAAAGCATTAACTAACAGCTTTCATTTGATACCCATATTGTACATACACATCCGAAAGTTACCCGGGTCCACATTTTGACCTGTATCTCGAGACCCTATGTACCAATTGGTATCCAAACTATACGGAAACCATCTTCAATACCTACTTAACAATGTGTGTAAGTTTGGTTTAATTCGGTTCGAAGGCACGGCGGGTCCACGTTGTGGCATATATTTCGAGACCCCAGTCATCAATAGGTATCAAAATTACCCCATATTAAAGCACTTATACACAGCTTTCATTTGATAACCATATTGTACATACACAACCAAAGGTTACCCGGGTCCACGTTTTGACCTATATCTCGAGACCCCAGTCACGGAGCGGCATGAAAAATACTCTGTACTAAAGCATTCACCAACAGCTTCAATTTGATATCCATATTGTACAAACACATTCTAGGGTCCACGTTTTGGTATCTATCTCGAGACCCTAGTCACGGAGCGGCATGAAGAATACTCTGAACTAAAGCATTCACCAACAGCTTCCATTTGATACCCATATTGTACATACACATCCGAAGGTTACCTGGGTCCACGTTTTGACCTTCATATATCTCAAACCCTATCCACCAATAGGTACCCTATGTTACTTCTATCACCTCCAAAAACATGTGTACAAAGTTTCGTAATAATCGGTTAAGTAGTTTTGGCGTGAAAGCGTAACAAACAAACTTACATTCACATTTATAATATTATAGGGATAGGGATAGGGATAGGGATTTCTTTAAAAAAAAAAAATGAAAAATAACTAAATGCTATTGTTGTTAACGCAGCTGTATATCCATAGGTACAAACGTTCTATACAATTATCACAAGTAAATGCGAAATAACACAATCTTACACCGTTGTTGTAGTGTTAGTGTATCGGTTGCATATGCCCAAGTGTGTATAGGTGTGGCAAAAGTCGTATTAGTTGCGGTTTTCTGCATTTGACCTTGCCCTATTGAGTTTTTCTTTATCAGTCTGCAAGCACTCTCCGTTGTTGCCACATTCATGTTCGTATTTATGAAAATAGAGAAATGAATATTTTATACTCATATGCGGCAGATTGCTTATTATTATTTGAATTATTATTTCTGTAGTTATGGCAAGTAGAATTCAATGCAAGTTGCTATTTCAGAAACCAATACATGCCTTTGGAATCAATCAATATACCTTGCCATTGTTGTGCCGCCCTCGCAGCAAACCGTAAATCTCCTCAGTATTTGCGTAGGGTGGTTTAGATGCAAATTGCTTTTCGAATAGAATGTGATTTAAAAATATCATTTATTCGATGTGTCATGCATGTATTAATTTTGTATTTTAATACAAAGCAAACTCTAATTTTTTCATGGTCTGATAATGTCAAAAAGCATTTAAGATTTTACTCATGAAACTGTTTGACACCCCTTTAATTTGCATTACCTGTGCCAATTGCATGGTTCTCTATTTTCTTATTTTGCTTTCTTTCTGCTCCTGTTTTGCAAACTGGAGTTTTGAGAATCTGTCCGAGATAGCGGAAATTGCAGTACCGAGGGCCTTTATAGCAAAAATAATTATCTGCTTATATTTAAAAAACCTATAGAATATACCAATGCCTAGGAACCTTGTACACGAATGGGCCAGTTACCCAAAGAGGTGTCAAGATACAGTACTCTGAAACCTTGCAGTAGCAGGAAAAATTTAAATCTTATCAGGAAATCAATTTGCTATTAAGACGCTTAGATCAAAGCAGTTAATCGCTGGACTATTGCGAAGTGGCTTGGTAAGCTTAACACACTTGAGACGACTAATCACGTTGTTGTTGTTGCTGTAGAAGTTTACAGTTTATAAGATTAGATTTGTGGGGGTTGGACAGGTCCAAGCACTCAGTCAGAAATACCATTGTACTACACCCATATAGATTACAGTGGAAGGAATGGAGAGACAGGATAGATATTATATGGATTATAAGACTCAAAAATTGGTTTAGGGTCACTCTTCCGCAAATATTTTGGCGTTGATGAATCTCAAGAGTTCCATACTCAGCACATTGCACTCCAATAGCCTAAGTCTGATTTTAGAAAAGGCCGTACAGTTTTAGAGCAAATGTTCTGCAGTGTCCCCATTTTCGCGACTGACCACAGGTGTTCTTCTACTTAATTGGCGCGTCCAATTGACGACGGCGGCCGCCGTAGCCGAATGGGTTGGTGCGCGACTACCATTCGGAATTCACAGAGAAAACGTCGGTTCGAATCTCGGTGAAAACACCAAAATTAAGAAAAACCTTTTTCTAATAGCTGTCGCCCCTCGGCAGGCAATGGCAAACCTCCGAGTGTATTTCTGCCATGAAAAAGCTCCTCATAAAAATATCTGCCGTTCGGAGTCGACTTAAAACTGTAGGTCCCTCCATTTGTGAAACAACAGCAAGGCGCACACCACCTTGTTGTTTGGTATCAAATGGCTCGGAGAGGTCCTTCCCAATTCTGACGGCGCTGCTGGTGTTGTGCAACGTCATCTTGAAAAGCCGTATTAGTTTTGTGGGGATACCAAATTCAGACATCGCTTCCTTGTTTAGCTCTCTGTATTGATCCCACATGGCTCGCGTTGCGCCCGATCGCAGCGTGGCTCTATAGGCGGCATCCTTTCTTTCTGCGGCAGCATGACATTCCTCGTCGTACCAATTGTTTTTTTGGGCTCGCCGGAATCCGATTTCTTCTTCGGCGGCGATGTGTAGAGAGCGAAAAATGTTGCTCCATTGCTCGTACATGCCGGATTGTTAGGCAGTACATACTCTGTGAGAGCAGGAGTGAGAGTCGGGGGCGAATCTTCTGGCTGTCTGCTGTAATTGCATAGGGAGTGTGTACTTTAGAAGTACATTTTTTGCTGCACATAGGCGTATGTGCAGTTTGGCTGCAACAAAGTAATGATCCGAGTCGATGTTGGGTCCTCTAACATCTATAAAGGATTCAGGGTGTAGTGACATGTTTGCAGTTTATCAGCCAACTCGTTCGCTGTAATGCCCAAAATGTCCAGGTACCCAAAAAAGACAAACTTTATTACAGAGAATAAAAATTGAAGACATTGAATTCATTGATCTCAAATACAAAGTGTTCTTGTGAAACCATATAATCACGGATGTCAAATACTAAAGTTCTTATTGGAAGAATAATTAAAATGAATTCTCTATACCCTTGAAGAGAGACACTAGCTGTTAACGTTACAGTGTTCTACCCCAAGCATAGAAAATATTAAGTGTTGCCTCAGTTGAAAATGAGTCACACTGGTCAATGCCACACTCTTCACAGGATCTAACATTTTTTATTATGCTGAATTTTTCATATACATATATCTTAGCGTACACCCTTTACAGAACAAACTAACCCAATAATTGAATCCACTTTATAATTCACAGAGTCACGAGCCCCAAGTCTGAACTTTATTGGCTTAAGGGCAGCTATTCACACTAAATATTCTATGACCGTCTCTGGGGAAAGTGGTTGAATTTTGGATGGTTTCTGGTTTTTTATTTGATTTCTTCATATCTCTTGTCAAATTGACAATAAATAGTGTGTACATGAAATTATTTATATAGTTATTTGAAGAAATACCGTTCTCAATCAGAGCATAGGGCGGAAACAAACTCAGACCAACGTGAGCGATCTTGTGCAATTTTTCGAATTTCATGCCAGGAACATCTTGATTGGTATTCCGCGTGTGTTGATCGCATCCAAGTTGTTCGTGGTCGTCCTCTTCTTCTGGAGTCTTGTGGATTTCATTCTAGGGCCATCTTTGCGATGCCATTGTCTTCTTTGCGTAAGGTGTGCCCAATCCAACGCCATTTCCTTTCTTTGATATCAGCTGCGATGGGCTTGCACATTGAAATATTTAAAATATTTTCGTTGGTGATAACTCTTGGCCAGAATATGCGGTGAATAATGCGCAGACATCTGTTGATAAATATTTGTAGGCTATTGCATATGGTATCTGTGATTTTTCATGTTTCGCACGCATCAAGTAACACTGGTTTGATGCTTGTATTGAAAATGCGCAATTTTGTTTTTGTGCTGATATGTCTTGATGATCAGATTCGACTCATCCTGTGGAAAGCGTGGCGAGCTTTGTTTATGCGGGAGCTTACATCAGCTTCCGCTCCATCATTTTTTGACACTGCCAAGGTAGCAGAAGTTTTCGATGCCCTCAATTGTAACCAGCGTGCCACCCACTTCAAGCGTCAGTGCGTCCTGGTTTGGAGTTTCGATACATATAAGCTTCGTTTTTTTAAAGGTGACTCGGAATCCAATTTGCCTTGCATATCGTGTTAAGGCAGTGAGTTTAGCGTGTGCTTCAGACATTTTGTGTGTCAAAAAGCTTATATCATCGACATAATCAAGATCGCAGAGCTTCTGATATGGGCGCCAATGAATGCCCGATGGAATATCGATATTTGTTTTTCTTATAATGTCATCAAGTACAGTGACAACACACAACCTTGACGCACACCATTGTGAATACTGAACAACTCGCTCTTTTTGCCTTTGAAGAGTACACTGCACACAGCTCTCTCATAAAGTTCTTGAATGATGGTGACGATTTTTTGGTTTACCCTAAAAATGTAATGTGGTTTACCCTAAAAATGTAATCAATAACTAATAAATAAAAAAATGTATTTCGCAATTGTTTAAACAAATTAAAAAAAAAAGAAAATATTTTGAACGAATTTCGGTGCCAATTTCCTTTGAAAGTGTTTCATATTTTCGAAGGTTTTCCATGTTATGCCCTAGATGGTTGTTGTTGCTGTTTGAGTGGCTGTATTTCCTGAGCTGGAAAATACTTAGCTAGCGCCTGGTATCTTTTAAATATTTCATTATATCAAGAAAGAAAATAAGAGACCTAAATGCCATTTCTGAAATTTCTTTAATGTTATTGAGGAACAGTTTGTCGAAAGTTCGTAATCTTGCTTTTGACAAACCTGAAAAGGTGTTTCTTTCTGGCCCAGGAAGTAAACACCTTTTCACTACCTTATTTAAATGGCGTGTGCTCCCTTTACCTCCCAGTGTCCTGTGGGAACCGCGGTTAGTCTGAAGATGACGGGTTGAATATACTCAAGCATTTGTTTGGCCTCTGATGCGTTATTGTGAGGCCACGTCTTCCGGGCATTGTACATGTTGATAGGCTCTTCCATCATCTAGTTGAAAAGCCATAATAGTGAGACTCTTATTCGATTCATCCAGTTGTAGAAAACTTCTACTAGTTCAGCTGCGGTCGAACTTAGGGAGAAGCCAAGCCTAGCAAACTCATCAGCTTTCACGTTAACCTCGATGCTCTTATGGTCTTGGCACACGGTGATGCACATTTTTAAGTAGAAGTTGACTGAGAAACGGGGTTATTTCTTTAGCTAATCTACAATATAAGTTCAGAAAGGTATAAAAAAACTGAAAAAAACTTAGTTATATTCACAAAAAATGAAACATTTAATTACATGCATAAAATAATACGAATTTATTTCATATCAGAAGCACTGCACGCTTAAAAAATAAGAAATGCCATAAGGTTAAGGAAATACCATCAAAAGCCATATTAATGCACACGTTACACTAACAACATGCAGGGCAAAATATTGAGTTATGGATCTCCAGCACAAGAGCTTCTAAAAATGTATCTGTAAAAACTTTTTCACTTTGCATTTCGAATGAAGCAATTATTCGATTGATTCATGCTCCAATTTGAAAACCAACTTGAATTTGGATCACCCTGTACATACTTGGTATAAATGACCTATTTAGTTTGCTCATTTTTATTGCACATACATATGTAGTAGGTATATTATAAATATATTGTAGCTTAATTGTTGCTACACGTATATTTATGAGTAGCGATTATCCTGCCCTCCATTATATAGTAAGTGGCAATAATGCATATACTTATATGTGCACATACTCGTACGTACATACGACAGCGATTTACAATCAACCTTTGATCTACAGCCTTATATTATTATATATTTTGAATTAATATGCGCCTTATCGCTCAGTTTATATAAATATTTATTACCTACATATGTACGAAATGTGTTAATTGAGGTAACATTTTATGCCAGTCAGTAAGGCAGGTGGGTGGAATACAGCAGTAAACTTGTTACAGAATATAGCACAGTTATGATAATGCAAGTTTCGGTCAAGCATAGCAAATGAACTTTATAAGATAATTAAATTTCAAGCAAGCCATTTATTTTATATTACTTAAAATATAGGTTGGCAAGCATGGGCGCAGAGAGTAATTAATTAGGCGTGAAATGTTTTTCAATTAATTTTTATAGTATCTAAGAAGAGCTGCAAGAAGCTTTAGATCGAAAACAAGTACTTGCCTGCTGAAAAAAAGAGCACAAATAAGTATTTTACCTGAAACATAAGTTCATTGGATGCTGCAATTCACTACAGAGTTGCCTATATTCGACGGACCCATCTGGCAACCCTGTATCTTTTGACAGAGACGTCAGATCGCTTAATGACATACCGCGTTGGATACGTCAGTCCAAGCAGATTTTTACTATGGAACAGTACACGAAACGCGAGCGCTCCCAAATTGTTGAAATTTACATTTAACAAAAGAAGTCAATTGTGAAAACTCAACGTGCGTATAAAAAATTAAATAATGTGAAAAGTGCGCCTTCTAAGAACACCATTAAACGTTTGTACGAAAGGTTTTCGACTGCAGTTGGGCATTGCTCGGACCACTTTACAACGAATTATCCGCATTGATTTGCATTTATTCCCGTATAAGAATAAATTGACGCAAAGATTGTTGCCGGCGGACAAGCCTCGTCGATTAGAATGGGCCCAAAGAGTCATCGAAACCCGTTGGGTCTGTCGAATATGGGCAACCCAGTATATGCAAAGCGACCAAGCGCTACCACCTCAACATTTGACCGGTTTTGACTATTCTTAATTCTTTCTTGAATGCTTATTTAAAAATTTCTTGCCTAACAAAGACTATATAAATCAAAACTACAAACTGTATACAAAAAATAGAAAAAATCAAAAAAAAAATTCCTCACAATTCCTCGATTTTTAATTAGAAGTTCTAGAAAATAGTTTGGTACATTGTGTTATATATTACACCCTTTTTGGGCGTTTGACCAAGCTCCAACTCCAATTTATGTTGTGCGTCTTGATATTTTTCCATAAATGGAGGGATCTACAGTTTTAAGCCGATTTCGAACAGCATATATTTTTTTATGAGAACCTTTATCATGGCAAACCACACTCGGAAGTTTGCCATCGCCTGCCGAGTGCCGACCGCTTTTAGAAAAAAATATTTCTTGTGTTCCACGGTGATTCGAACCTAGTAGTGTTAAAGCTTACTAAATTTTAGTTCAAGCATGTGCAGATTTTAATTAGCTAAAAAATTCCGTTGATTTTTTATACTTTTTTTCTTTGATGTTGTTGCGCATTTTATCCACAACTGAAAAAAATTGTATACAATTTTTAAAATGTTATACTAAAAAGTCATATAAAATCTATTAAATTTACATAAATCAATAATAAAAAAAAATTAACTTTATATAATTTTTTGTGTAATACAGCTGGAATATATTGCTTTTACTATAATATAAGTAAATTTTTTTTATTATGTATTTATTTAAATTCAATAGATTTAGATGACTTTTTAGTATGACATTTTTAACTTTTAGTGACATCATGTTAATTACTGTTGATTATTAGGAACCTTTCATGCTAACGGTGCATCATTTTACTTAATTAGTATTTATTACATATTGGATGAGGAATTTATTATGGAAAAATACTTATTAAAAATTATGGAATTGTGATGGAAAGTTTGTGGAGTTTTTGTATTTTTGGTACAAAGCTTATAATTTTCATTTATATGCACTCTGTCTAAGAAAAGCGTCACCTGCAAAATTCCAACTTTAAGTTCTGTCATAAAAATTTAAATGCTGCTAAATAGGTGTATCCTTTTCGCAATACGCGTTGTCCAATCTGTTAGTCCTATGAGACATTTAGGAATCGCAAGCCTGGTGTACAGCTTATAATCGACAACTTCAACGAACTGTTAAACATCCAGTTAAGGTTCATGTTTGAGGCTGATTTTCCTTAAAAGGATTCGAACATTTATTTGTGTTTACCAAAAGGCACCACTCCGATCAGCTGCGAAAATATTTGGAAGAAGGAGACAACCTTGGATTTTACAAGAAAACAACGATCGAAAACGAAGGTGTGTAGAGTGAAAACAGCAAAATAGAATTGAAATGTTAGATTAGAAAATGTTGGAGCAAGAGTTAAGCAAAAATTCAAAGAGCAAGAAATATGGAAAATAAAAAATGTAAAATATCAAGGCGAAATCGGCTGAGCTGGGGCCGATCACTACCACAATTTGTGCAGAAATGAACACCAAGTATGACTCGCAGATGTGCAGCCATTATAGCTAATGGTGGTGACTATACATTTTATTGCTAAATATATTCAATGCAGTTTGTTCGAATCGAATTGGTCAAATAGTTTCCAAGTTACGGTCACTCTTTTGGGAGACAGACTGTATGTTGTATTGAAAAAAAAAACAAATAAAAATAGTTAAAACTAGCAAACATTTTTAGGTGCTATCGTGTATGTGCTAGCTCTTTCATCTAATTAGCATTAAATTACGTCTTGTTCGCGCAAAGTTTTCTTTGTGTCAGGTTGAAATCTGTTTATGGACTACACCCTTCGATGGAATCATTTGTGAACGAAGTGAAGAAGAAATCATTAAACTTTACTTGTGTAAATATATCTCTGCGAATACGAGGTGTGTTCAAAACATAAGGTGAATTTTAATTTTTTCAAAAAATATTTATTTATTCATCAATTTCTATTTTATCTCCTTCAAAGTAGTCCACCTCAGTTATAATACACTTGTGCCAGCGTTTTTTCTAATCCTTTAAGCAGTTCTGATATGCACTTTTTTGTATGTCCTTGAGCTCTCTCAGCGATTCAATCGTCGCAAAACGCCGTCATTTCATGTGTCTCTTCAGTCTTGGGAAGAGGAAAAAGTCACAGGGGGCCAAATCTGGTGAATACGGTGTCTAAGGTATGATAACGGTGTTGTTTTTGGCCAAATAATCTCGCACAAGCAAAGATGTGTGAGCAGTTGCATTATCGTGATTCAAAAGCCATGCATTTTTTCCATAATTCCGTGCGTTTATTTTGTATTGCTTCACGCAAACGGCGCATAACTTCAAGGTAATACTCCTTATTTGCCGTATGACTTTGTGGTAAGCACTTTTGATGCACCATGGGTAATCGAAGAAAATGCGAACTTAGCGTGCTTTTTTTGGTCTTGGCTTCCCTGGACTTTTCCATTGGGACGATTTGGCTTTGCTTTTGTTATCCTCTTAACTTTAAAGAAAATCTGGATCATCGTTGACGTCATTCAACAATTCCTTAGCGATGCTCATGCGACGTTGGTTTTTGGTCAAAATTCAGTAATTTTGGAACGAACTTCGCTGCCACACGCTTCATGCCCACAATTTCCGAACAGATTGCATGGCATGAGCCAACCGATATGCCGACATCCTCCGCAACTCCTGTAATTGTGATTCGACGATTCTCCATAACAATCCCTCTGCACTCTCTCAACATTTTCATCGGTTGTTGATGTGGTGCAACGAGCGTCGTCATTAACATCTTCTCGACCTTCTGTGAAAAGCTTGTACCACTTGTAGGCATTTTTTTGACTCAGAGTACTCTCACCGTATGTCAGTGTCAACATTTCAAGTTTATTTCAAAACACTTGCCTTTTTTAAGCCTTTCACAAACAAAATAAAAATGCTTTATCGCTAAAACCGTGAAAATATCTTTGCGACGAGTGTACCAACATAAAAAAAAATAATAATAATCGAAAGCCGAATGTACGTAGCTTGCGAAATTTGAAAATTCGCCTTATTTTTTTTAACACACCTCGTATACGAACAGAAATTTCGTTTGAGCTGAAAACTAAAAGCTTCTACCGTAGATCTTACATAAAAGCTGTTTCTTGAAATGCATTTGATTTATAGCGGCGCACTTCGAGGCTCTAAATAAGAATATAGTCTATTTGTAAATCAGATGAGGAATTTGGTAATAGGAAAGTGAACACGAAAATACAAAAAAACTGAAGTTAATCACTAAAATATCAGTACAAATTAAAAAAATATGTTTATTTATAAAAGTAAAATAATAATATTAGGTGCGCAACTAAGTTTCCCGTCAATAATGTTTTGTCAATAGATTCTAACATAACCTAAACGTCGTAAACCAAGCGTAGATATATAGTAAACAAACTGCTTCGACACATTAGTGATTTTGTTTTGGTATCATATACTTTTGGTTTTGTGAAAATGTCTGATTTTGTGCCGAATAATCGTCATTTGCGGAAAGTGTTAATTTTCCTCCTTCATTCAACGAAAAACGACGGCTGAAGAGCATCGAGAGCTACAAAAAGTTTATGGAGATTGTGCTTTAAGTGAAATAACGTGACGAGATTGGTTCTGTCGCTTCAAAGACTGTGATTTTACTGTTGACGACCGCCCGCGTGAAGGAACGCCAAAAATTTTTGAAGACGCCGAATTGGAGGCTTGATTCAGTATTAGGAGTTAGGGGACTTGGGTTCCTTATGAGTTAAAACCAAGGGATGTTGAACGTCGTTTTTCCGCCTGTGAGCAACTGCTTCAGCGGCAAAAAAGGAAGGGTTTTCTTCATCGCATCGTGGCAGGTGATGAAAAATGGATTCATTACAGCAA